>VIAB01008370.1:11423-25103 GCA_009801035.1 Oophaga pumilio
CCTCTTTTAATGCACCCCGTGATCCTGTTTGCATTGGCAGCCACTGCCTGGCACTGGCTGCTCCAGGTAAGTTCATCATTAACTAGGATCCCCAAGTCCTTCTCCAAGTCAGATTTACCCAGTGGTTTTCCATTCAGTGTGTAATGGTGATATTGATTCCTTATTCCTATGTGTATAACCTTAGATTTATCTTTGTTAAACCCCATCTGCCACCTTACGGCCCAAGTTTCCATCTTATCCAGATCCATCTATAGCACAATACTATCTTCTCTTATATTGACTGCTTTACATAGTTTTGCATCATCTGCAAATATCAATATTTTACTGTTTAAACCTTCTACCAGATCGTTAATAAATATGTTGAAGAGAATAGGTCCCAACACTGACCCCTGCGGTACCCCACTTGTCACAGCGAACCAGTTAGACAATATACCATTTATAACCTCCCTCTGCTTTCTATCACTAGACAGTTACTCACCCATTTACACACATTTTCCCCCACACCCAGCATTCTCATTTTGTGTACCAACCTCTTGTGTGGCACGGTATCAAACGCTTTGGAAAAATCAAGATATACCATGTGCAATGACTCACCTTGGTCCAGTCTATAGCTTACCTCTTCATAAAAACTGATTAGATTGGTTTGACAGGAGCGATTCCTCATAAACCCATGCAGATATGGAGTTAAACAGTTATTCTCATTGAGATAATCCAGAATAACGTCTCTCAGAAACCCTTCAAATATTTTACCAACAATAGTGGTTAGACTTTCTGGCCTATAATTTCCAGGTTCACTTTTAGAGCCTTTTTTGAATATTGGCACCACATTTGCTAGGCGCCAGTCCTGTGGAACAAACCCCGTCACTATAGAGTCCCTATAGGGTTTTTTTTTTGTCTCTCCGCATTTCACCTAGCATTTCATTTTCCACCATGAATACTGTGGAGAAGAAGGTGTTTAATATATTAGCTTTTTCCTCATCATCTACAACCATTCTTTCCTCACAATTTTTAAGGGGCCTACACTTTCACTTTTGATTCTTTTACTATTGATATAATTTAAGAACAGTTAGGATTAGTTTTACTCTCCTTAGCAATGTGCTTCTCTGTTTCCTTTTTGGCAGCTTTAATTAGTTTTTTCGATAAAGTATTTTTCTCCCTATAGTTTTTAGAGCTTCAGCGGTGCCATCCTGCTTTAGTAGTTTAAATGCTTTCTTTTTACCGTTAATTGCTCCTCTTACTTCTTTGTTTAGTCACATTGGGTTTTTCCTATTTCTTGTCCTTTTATTCCCACAAGGTATAAACTGCTTACAATGCCTATTTAGGATGTTCTTAAACATTTCCCATTTATTATCTGTACTCTTATTTCTGAGGACATTGTCCCAGTTAACCTGATTAAGGGCATCTCTAAGCTGATCAAACTTTGCCTTCCTAAAGTTCAGCGTTTTTGTGACTCCCGGACAAGTTCATCTAGCGAAAGACAAGTGAAACTGTACAATATTGTGGTCGCTATTTCCTAGATGCCTGACGACCTGCAGATTTGTTATTCTGTCAGGTCTATTGGATAGTATTAGGTCTAAAAGTGCTGCTCCTCTGGTTGGATTCTGCACCAATTGTGAAAGATAATTATTCTTGATTATTATCAGAAACCTGTTGCCTTTATGGGTTTCTCAGGTCTCTGTTTCCCAGTTAATATCCGGGTAGTTAAAGTCTCCCATAACAAAGACCTCAGTATGGGTTGCAGCTTCATCTATCTGCCTTAGGCCGGGATCAGACATGCGAGAATCTCGCACAATTCTTGTGAAAGTATCTCGCATGAACACCTGGCACTACCACCGGCACTCGGACCGTAGCATATGGATGTGTGATCCCGGCCTTAGTAGTAGACTTTCCATGATTTCTGTTAAATTTGGGGGTTTGTAACAGACCCCAATGAGAATTTTGCTACTATTTTTCCCTCCATGTATTTCAATCCATATGGACTCAACATTCTTATTCCCTCATCCTCATATTGACAGGATTTGCTATAATTGTCTAGATACAGATCCCCCTTCAGCATCTATCTCTACATAGATAGGGTCCTCAAATCTGACTGGTTAGGTGGCTGCTGTACCTAATAATTGTGCTAATAATGACTTTTAGGTTTTCATTGGCTGTAAGCCATAATCATAAACATTAACAGAAATAAACACTTGTAATAGATCACTCTGTAATGACTCCATATAATATGAGTTTCACTTTTTGCATTGAAGAACTGAAATCATTTAACTTTTTGATGATATTCTAATTCAGTGAGAAGTACTTGTACATTAGCATTTAATTTACGGTAAGTACATTTTTACTCTTGACAGAAATTGAGTAAAAGAAAAAAAATTCTGTTTCAATTTTTATTGCATGGGTCCGGCCATGTTTCCTGCTCTCAGTAAAGCAGTTTTTAGAATGGGTGGGGGTTTTGTCTATTCTGGTAATCTAGTATATATGACTATATGCTTTAAGTACACTTTAGCGTTATTTGCTTTCAAAATATATTTTATAGCTTAGAAAACCCCAGGTCAATCATAAATTTCTAGTATGTCATAGTTATCAGATGTCACTGTTATTTTTCTAAGGCGTGTAATGTGCGCCTGCTGTACACTGTCTACTAGGGGTGAACAGACCCTAAGAGAGAAGTATTTCCTTCCTCAAACATCACAAATGGCTGCATGAATTATTATTATTCACATATGACTGAAAGATCACAGCTTGCTATGAAGGACAAACATAAGAACTATCCAGGGTCTTGCAACATTCCCCACCGAAGGGCGAGACAGGATAATAACAGTGAACAGATGAAGGGAAAATGCTGACACAGGAAAACTGACCTATGAATGAAGTGTGATCATTTACACTTTGCATACAGATGACTTTTGAATACTGTTGATTTAGAAATGCCAAAGGACGGCATTAAAGAAGATCTGTCACTTACAAAAATATTTATTTTTTCTTATCTTTTGTTCCTGCGTCTCTTTGTTCCTGGGATATGGCTTCCTCTTCCCTTTATATAAATGTAAAACAAGTAAAGAAAAAGGGCGCATGTGTAGACTCACAGGGCTACTTTTTTTAAAAATAGTTCCAATGCACTCACCTGTAATGGTTGTGTGCATCTACACAACCAAGATTAAGCGTGTGATTAATGAGGCTTCGGGTCACCTCTCTCTATTTGTGATGTCGTCCCATCTGTGTTTGCATCAAGCCTCAGTGTTCCTCTGATGGTCACACAATCCCGCTCGTCCGGATGACACGTCACCGTAGGTCCTCAGTTATTAACCCGGTGGCTTTATATAAATGTAGTCTTTTAAGTCAACTAGGTGTGTTCCTCAAGATGACAGCCATAAAGAAGAGATGTGTCACGTCAACTTGGCTTAAAGCCCCTAGACATAGAAGGAAGAGGGACCAAGATAAAGATGTGCATAAAGAAAACAAAAACATCACCAGATTTAGGAGAACAGCTGCATTTCCATTAGGTATGAGCAGAGATAATTATGGTGACAGGCCCTCTTTAAATAAAGTGCACAGCCAAAATGATTTAGAATTTATTTCAACACTTTATTAAGAATCACATTAGAAATGTTTAAAGGGGTTAGCTGAGACATTAACATCAATGGCCTATCCTTAGGTAGGTCAGCAATGCCTGATCGGTGGGCACCCCTACAGATCAGTTGTTCCTGTATCAGTGGTGTCCGGAACTGCTCAGTTGCGAAGCTGTGCAGTACAGCTCCATCAATGAAATTGTGGTCGTGGGTGTGTACTTCTTATTGATCTGAATAGGTGGCGGATGTCCAGTAGATGGACCTGGCAACTATACATCTGTGCAGTGCAGCTACATAACGGAGCAGTTCTGGCCGTGACCAACACCGGGAATGGTGGTGCCATGTGTCTCGCCCCCCATCGATCACATTGATGACCTATTGTGGAGAAAGATCATCAATGTCAAAGTAACAGACAACTCCTTTAAGGCATTTTCTACCCCAGATTAAAAAGAAAATGCATCAGGCACTAAATAGATCATACTCAACTATTTTAATTTTATTTTTTACAGCTTGATGTATGGATATTAAAAAAAATAAATTCAGTATATGGATAGAAATATTCGTTGTGATACCCAATGTCAATAACAAGCCCAGACTACATTCAGAGCTTGAAATGGTAAACCATAACAATACTGTAAGCAAAATGTGTTACAACTGAAAACAGGACTTTGATAATTAGAGATGGGCGAACCCAAATAGTAAAGTTCAGCATCTGTACCGAACACCTACTGTTTGGTCACGGACACCAAACACGGACTTCATCAGAAAGTTCGTGTTACTGTTCAGGTTCAACCTCCCTACAGGTTCCTCTGTGTTTTTGATAACCAGCCAAACTAACAGCTGGGGTCTGCAGCCCTCAGCTGTCAGCGTTAGCAAGGCTGTTTATCGAGAATAGAGGGGTTCTCACACTGTTTTTTAAAATTATTTATATAAATAATTAAAAAAAAATGACATGGAGTCCCCCTGCTTTTGACAACCAGCCTTGCTAAAGCATACAGCTGGGGGCTGGTATTTTCAGGCTGGTAAGGGGCCATAGATATTGCCCCCCAGCCTAAAAACAGCAGTCCGGAGCGACCCAGAAAAGGCGCATCTATTAGATGCGCTAATTCTGGCACTTTGACTGTCTCTTTTCACTTGCCCTGTAGTGGTGACAAGTGGGATTCATATTTGTGGGGTTGATGTCACCTTTGTATTGTCAGGTGACAACAAGCTCACGGCTTAGTAATGGAAAGATGTCTATATGACACCTATCCATAACTAATCCTGTAGTTATATTGTAAAAAAACATGAGCAAAAGCAGCAAACTCTTTTACTGAAGACTTAATTGAGTGGTTTGCTTGGGACCTCGTCCTGACTGAAGATGCTTGGCTAGCAGACATTGCATGTCTGTATGTGGGCGCTTGGTGGTTGAATATCTCTGTGTGGACCTGAGTCTAGGTAGCGCAGGATGGCTAATTGTCATGTACTCGATGGTAGGTATGTGTCACAGAGATGGCTGGTCTCTGTGATATAACCCGTAGTATTTTCTCTAGTGCACATAAGCACTAAAAGGTTAGTTTGTTCCACCTGTGACCGGTTTACGGGTAGCTGTGAGAAATGGGTGGGTCTAGCTACCCACATACCTCACATCTCGGTGTGGTTAACAGCCTATATAATGGAGGCTTGTGTTTGGCACATGGTCTGTATGTTGAGAGGGAGGAGGCCTCCTGTGTGTTTGTCTTCAGACCAAACCTGAATACTGGACGCTACCCCAGCCTGTGTGTCCCACATGTCTGGCAGAGAAAAGACCTGCTATGGACATTTTACTTTGTTTGCGTGATCTAAAGGCTGTTTGTTCTTCTGTTTTATGAAGAAATAAACCCACATGGACTCTTAAAGGAACAAACCTCTTGTCTTCCTCCCATTGCACTCAAGTGAGTAAAACCCTACAGTAGGAACAGACTTCAGCAAAAGTCTGATTGTTTTGCACTTGCTGGAGGGCTGCACTCTCGTTACTTGTGACTACATGGCGGCCGCTGCAATACCCATACTCAGTACAGTGTGGGTGATGGCGGCTAAGTATAGTCCAATCCACTATCTCTTGAGATTAGCATCTGTTTTGTTGTCCTGTCTGATACCTTCTCATGGCGCGCAATCTGACATTCAACATAAATCTCTGTCTTCCAAGATAAGCAGACCACTCTCTGTAGTCTAAAGCCCCCGTCACACTTAGCGAGATCGCTAGCAAGATCGCTGCTGAGTCACAAGTTTTGTGACGCAACAGCGATCTCAGCAGCGATCTCGCTATGTTTGACACGTACCAGCGATCAGGCCTCTGCTGTGAGATCGCTGGTCGTGTCAGAAATGCCTGGACACGACCGCTGGGTAGCATGCATCGATGTGTTTGACACCTTTTACCAACGATCTCGTTAGCGACTCAGCACTGAGACACATAGGAGACACATCGTTACACAGGTCGCTACGGTTCGCCGTTCGTTGCTACGTCGTTGGGAAGATCTGACTGTTTGGCATCTCACCAGCGACCACATAGCGACGCAGCAACGATCCCTGCCAGGTCGTATCCTTGTCGGGATCGCTGCTGCGTCGCTGAGTGTGATGGTACCCTAACTTGATTATTTGTAAACTAATGGTTGTATATAACCGAAACGTATGTTGTAAAACTACAAGAATACAAATGACAGGTATAAGTATTGAGCTTAGACTATCACATAACTATGACATTTATGACTAAGGCTAGGTTCACATTGCGGTAAACCAGCCCGTTCAACGCATGGCGTTGACGGGCTGGTAACGGTATAGCATAAAGCGATCGCGTTATGCTATACCGGCTAGCGCAGATGAATTATCAGATGATTCATCTGTCCTAGCGATCACGGAGCCCAGACACTGCAGGCCGCGTCCGAGGCTCCGTCACTGAATGACGGCACGTCGCGAACGCATGCCGCTTTACGGTATGCGTCGCGATGCGCCGAACAATGGGGTAACTCAGTCCGTCTAATGGACTGCCTTGGCGCAATGTGAACCCAGCCTAACAGTGAAAGCACACAGCAAGATGGAGCTTGTATATGTGAACACATGAATCAGTAACAATCACCATCTGATTTAACAGTTCTGAATACAGAATAGCACAGAACGATAGTCCCCTTACCAGATATACCTTGACCAAGATCATGGAAAATTTTAGTTACATAATATAGGAGATAGTTTTACACAACTGTTCTGCTAGACTGCTTCTTTCAAAATGGCTGCTTTACCAGGACCTTCTTACCCAAAATGCATTTGTTTTTCCCACAATGCAATTGACAGCTTAACAGAAAAACAATATTTAATTCAATTAAATGTCAGCAGATGGTGTTATTACCACATTAGATGTCACTATCAGAGTATTACAGCTTATTAAAGTGATAACAGTAATTTTTTACTGCATCTTTTGCCCTAAGAAGCAGAACAGCACCTAACAATTAGTGCTTTTAGGCTCCTGAGATGTAAACCTGGTACTTATACTAAAGTATTTATATATTATTAGTCTTAGGTACAAAACTTGATTTACTTTTTTGGCATATCCAGAGTCTGCTAATGGACTGCTAGAGACAAATTGCTATAAATTTCTCTAAATCCATAATCGAGTAATGGTATTGTATGAGAAAACTGATGTGATTCTTTAAAATTTTGCCGAGATTAACTTAAAAAAAGAACTGCCTTACCCTATCTTATGTGTATCTTCATCATTTGCAGGATTTCTTTTAGTCACATAGCGTTTTTTTTCCCCATTCACTTTCATTGTACTGTACATGACTTGCGGATCTGCTGCGGATCCGCAGGGCCAAATCTGCTGCAGATCCGCAGAACAATCCACAACGTGTGCACAGACCTTTAAAGAGTATTCATAGCCATGATATTAGTGGAACAGCTCTTCCCTGCATAGTGCTAGTATCAATGAGGGACCCTGTGATTCCTATTTCTACCAGGCATCGGGGCAGCTTGCCCACCCACCACAGATTGTGAATAGAATATTTGGATTCCTAGGAGGTTCTGAGTGTAGAATCTAAATTCTAGTCAGTTCTATGAACTTTACGAGAATATGTGAAATGTAAATAACCCAAAAGCACAGACACTAGATACTCATTTAAAAAAACCACACCAGATCATTCTTCACTTCTAAAGACTGGAAACCCTCAAACAAATACAAACCCCAGACCAGACACCCTAAACAAATACAGATCCGAACCAGACCTCCTACTTACAGACCCCTTACCAAACTCCCTACATAAATACAGACCCCAGACTAAACACTTTATATAAATTATACCTACCTCCCAACCATTCCTCATCCATTGGGACAGTCCAATATTTAAGGAGCTGTTCCACTGTCCAGGAAGGTAGGGTTAATGTCCCGACTTCTACTGTATCTGTGTCCTTGGGACATGCAAGGAGTTTCAGGTCATGAGAATGGACAGCAGAGGTCAGATCAGACCTAGAAGAGCATGGATGTGGCAAGACACATAGGACAAGCAAGTGGGATGTTTATAAAGGGGCCACTGGGGTTAAATTCATAATGTGGGGCATTATACTGTGTACAGACCCCAGACCATATTCCCTACATGAACCTGAGACTCCAGATGCCTACATAAAGACCAAAACCCAGATCCACCACATAAATGCAGACTCCAGGCCAGACCTCTTACATTTATACAGTAGATTACACGCCAGGTCCTCTAATCCAACATCAGTGTCTGACCTCAGAAATACTCTTCTGGATGAATGGGCAAAAATCCCCACGGACATCAAAATCATGTAGAATGCTTTCCTAGAACAATGAAAGCTGTTACAGCAGCAAAGGGGGGACCAGCTCCATATTAATATATATGTACACTGAATGGTATGTCATATAGGTGTAATGTGGAGGCACCCCAATACATTTTACCATATCCTGCACAGCCAGAATGTAGCTTGTAGTCCTGATAAGAGGATTGTAAACTGAGTTACAAGCACCATCTAGTGATCGTTTTTGAGTATGACAGCTTTTTGCTATCAGCGACTGAGATGTACTTTACATCAGATGTACTCAAGTGGCAATGAGATGGCATAGATCATACATGTGAAACTCTAGCCAGCGAGCCAAATCTGGCATGCAGGGTGATTATATTTGGCCTGCAATGCAGAAATCACCTCCTCCCTTCCAGCATTGCACTTGAATATGTATCAGAATCCTGGATGCCCATTAGGGAGCCCATTATTCTATATGGAGAAGTATATGGGTGGGGGGGACCATTATTCTGTATGGAGGACTATGTGGGGCCAATTATTCTGTATGGAGAACTATGTGGGGCCAATTATTCTGCATGGAGGACTATGTGGGGCCAATTATTCTGCATGGAGGACTATGTGGGGCCCATTATTCTGCATGGAGGACTATGTGGGGCCCATTATTCTGTATGGAGGGCTATGTGGGGTCCATTATTCTGTATGGAGAACTGTGTGGGGCCAATTATTCTGTATGGAGGACTATGTGGGGGCCATGATCCTGTATTAAGGACTATATGGGGGCCATGATCCTGTATTAAGGACTATGTGGGGCCCATACTTCTATATGGAGGACTATGTGGAGCCATTATTCTGTATGGAGGACTATGGGGGCATTTTTCTGTATGAAGAACTATGTGGGGGCCATTATTCTGTATCAAGGACTATGAGGGGCCCATTATTCTATATGGAGCACTATGTGGGAGCCCATTATTCTGATTATTCTGTATGGAGCACTATATGGAGCCTATTATACTGTATGGAAGACTAGGTGGAGCCCATTATACTATGTGGAGGGCTGTGTGGGGATCATAGTTGGGGCCGCATACTGTGTTGGGTTCAACATACTTTACGAGGGATGAGGCGGGGTACAGTAGAGTCGTCATACTATGAGTATGGAAGGTACTGTGGAGGAATTCACTGTGATGATATTATACTGTGTTTGGGATGCACTTTTGCTGGCATCATACTTTATGGGGGCAATCAAAGAGCTTCAATAGGAGAAAAATTACTTTATAAGGTTTGTAAGGTTGTGACAATTCCTCTGCTGTGACCCCACTGAATATTATGTTTTTTTGGGGGGTGAGGTGGAGGGAAGGCAATTATAACTGCAGCTATGGGACAAATTCTACTTACAGGACTCTTATCTCCAAAAATCAGCAATCTCATGGTACATTCACAATGAGTTTTTTGATGAGGATTTAGAAATAGCTTCTGACCGATTTTAATGGGAAAAGCTCCTTTAGTGCACACAGTACTATTTTTTTCACGTAATTTTGAAAAATACACAGTAAAATTAGTAGGAAGCTTATACAAAGAGTATTTGAAGCTTTTTGCTTAAATGTGGTTTTTCAGTAAAATCAGCTTTTAATTCCTCACAGAAAAAACTGTCAATTGGCTCTAAAGAGGATAGAGATGATGCATGCATGCAGCTCCCTACAATCATGGGTTTTTTTGCTTACTGCCTAATGTTTCACAACTCCCAGAAATTAGAGTGGAGCCACAGACATGGAGGACCACCTGTATAATTCAATTACTCCTTTCTGGAGTGCCAATAGGTAAAGATACCCCATTCTCTTGATGTATGAGGAATCCAGGGATTTCTACACAGGGCACCATTAGTACTTGCCAGTCCCTGCTCCTCAGCTGTGGCCACTATTGTTTTGTATGTGACTGTGACTGCCAACATATAGGTAAGCTAAATACCAACAAAAATTAAACTACCCCAAAAAATACAATAAAATATTTTAAAATCTTTATTAAGTAAGGTATAAAAGCATAAAATTAAAAATCTGATTTAAAGGGGATATTTCAACAAAGACAGGAATGGTAATCAATCCATCTAATATATAATTACTTAAAATTGTCTCTCACCCACTTCCGTCCGGACGTCCTCGAATCCCACAATCCACCGCGCCGCACCGGAAGTACGCCGACCACCACATTGTAATACCCAAGTGATGGGTATTCCAATATGGCATCCACTGGTGGTACAAGGCCCTTGCGCTGTACCACCAACGGGACATTGCCGGGACACCCACGCCAGATGCCGCCGCTGGACCCGCCTCAGGACCCCCGTCAGGACCTGCCTCTGGACCCCTGCCTACGGACCCCCACCAGGACCCGCTCCCGGATCACCGCCAGGACCCGCCGCCAGAACCCCGCTAGGACCCGCCGCCTGAGTACACGCGCCGGATCCCGCCGTTGCTTGCCCACTCACCTCCGTGCAGTCACAACTGGCAGGAAAGACCGCGGCTTGCGGCCTGTGCTGGAAATGGGGTGCTGGCACCTTCTGGTGGCGCCGCACCGCATCTCCAGCACAGGCTGCAAACCACCGTCTTTCTGCCCTCCTGATGGAATAGCATCGGGCCCACTTCTAGTTATAGATATAAATATAATACATATGAAGGGGCAGCACGGTGGCTCAGGGGTTAGCCTTGCAGCGCTGGTGTCCTGGGTTCAAATCCCACCAAGGATAACATCTGCAAGGAGTTTGTATGTTCTCCCCGTGTTTGCGTGGGTTTCCTCCGGGTACTCCGGTTTCCTCCCACACTCCAAAAAACATACTGATAGGGAATTTAATTTGTGAGCCCAATCGGGGACAGCGACGATAATGTGTGCAAACTGTAAAGTGCTGCGGAATATGTTAGCGCTATATATAAAAAAAGATTATTATTATTAAATAAATAGATATACAGATGCATAAATAATCATATAATGTAATTAACCAGATTATAAATAAAGCTGTGTGCAGACTCGATCAGACTGAATACAAATGCTGTGGTTCCATCTAGTGGTTGTGTGCAAAATTGCAATAGTACAGGTACAGTAGGTATATCCTAAATAGATGTCCCTATCAAAACAAAGTGGCGACGTAAAAGACAGTAGTGTGCCACACTCACTGATCGTTGAAGAATAAATAAACTTATATGTATATAAATTGTAGCTGTGAGGCTTGAGAAGCGGTTTAGAGAAATCAGCCAGTGTGGCACACCAGTCAATGTAACACCTATAACCTGTGAGGACACAGAGCAAATTCAGAGGCAATCAAAACATCATACTCATGGAGAAGTAGTCAGGCAATATAAGGTATAAGCAAGTGCTGTACCATATGTATCATGAGCATAATGAGGTACATATAATTTGAAGGAGCAAATCTTCTTGGAACAAATAAAAATTAGAACATCCTATACAGGACTAGGAAGAAGTAGTATACAGAGTGAGATAAAATTTACCACTGTTCCCTCTTAAGCGCGTTTCGCTACATCAGCTTCATCAGAGAGTGGGGGTTGTCCCGAGGTACTAGCTCCGGAGCATGTATGTGAGTTAATCAGTGTATTACAATCACATTGGTAGTTGCTATTTTAGGCGTCTCCCTCCTTTCAAACCTTATTTGACCAGTAAGACATACCATGCCAGATGGGACATGCCCCCGGCATACCATTGGTCTGTAGTACCACAACAAAATGTGTGTGCCAATAGGAGCCAGCGGTGGGTGAGTATAACCCATGTGGGTGAGTGCTTCTGTGACGCTCCCGGATAGTGTGACACGTGCGGCATCCAGGAAGCAGCGTCACACGCCATCCCAGACACCATTGATTTGAAGGCGTCACCGAAGGGGGGAGTATCCGGAATGCCGCCGCTGCATAGGTGCGTCACAATGGAGACCAGGCAGGCCGACACATCGCGAGCGTTCAGCACCTCCAAAGAAGCAGGGAGTTCAGGATGAACAAACCGTTGATAAGATAAAGTATTTTTGTCTAGTACCGAATCATCAAGTAGCATTATAGCGTCGAAAGACAATGAAGGTAGAGGTGAGTAAGCGTTAAACAAAACAACACACGTGAATGTGATACAAAATGCTGCCAAAGTGAAATTGTGAAGGTGCCAGTGCAACATAATATAAAAAAATATGCATTTATGATTAAATATATTGGAATTGATGGAAACTGAATGAGTTCAAATGTAAATAAAGTATGTAAAAAAGTGTGTAGAAATAGTGATTCATTATAAATGTAAGATAGTGTTCATTATAAGCAGATTAGCTCTTTAAATGTATAAAAGGGGTGTAATAAACAGTGTTTAATATATTTAATTTAAAAATAGTTCAATATATAATTCATTGTGTGCGATTATAACACAATAAACCTGTATAATTCTCATACTCCTTTCTGGAGTGCCAAACAGGTAAAGATACCCCCTGATGTATGAGGCATCAAGAGGTATCTATGTAGAACAGGTAAAAGGATGCAGTAACACAGAGGTGCAGAGCAAGGGTTAACAAGGGTGTGGTTTAATCACAAGAGGGGTTCTCCTCCCAGGGACCCAACAAAGGGTTAAACAACTTAAACAGTGTAAGGCCGGGGTCACACTTGTGAGTGTGAAGCGAGAAACTGGCATCAATACCTGGAACTCAGAACCGAAGTGTGCGGCTGCACGTATTTCTATGCAGCTGAACGCTCCGGTCCAAGTGCCGGCGGCAGTGCCGGGTATTGAGGTGCGAGACTCGTGCGAGTTTCTCACAAGTCTGATGCCGGCCTAAGGGTTATTTTAACTCAATAGTCTTTTTATCAGGTTCAACTTATTATGACTCCACTGTCTTTTACTCGCTTGCACTCCGATGGGTGATGGGATGCCAGCGGAGGCCGGTGCTGCGCCTTCAGGCTTCCCCTCCTAACACATGGTCCCACTTCTGGCTGCAGCCGGCGGTCACCGGTTTTGCCCGCTGAGCCCCTAGTCCATTGAACTGCAGAGCTGAAGAGTGCAGCTCTGCACAAGTCTCTACTCGGTGTGTGCTTTCCTGTGCACCCACCTATACCTGGTGTAAGCCGCACCACGACGCTTCCCTCGGCGCTGGTCTCTCTGTACACTCACTAGTACCCGGGAGTCCCCACTGCAACTGCCCTGGGTCTCTGCTCTGCAGTCTGTCTCTCTCTGCAGCACGCAGCAGGTCCCTGCTCTCTCTTCCCTACTGCGGGAACTCTCTGCCTTTTCCCACGCTCGTCTCTCACTCTTTCCCTCGCTTACCACGCCCCTTCTCTCTAGGTCATGTGATGCGCACGTACCAGGGCTTTGGGGTACTCGGCACCGA
>VIAB01008371.1:59419-71759 GCA_009801035.1 Oophaga pumilio
TTACATTTCGGGTTCGCCCAACCCTATAACGGAGATATTTGATTTCTTCCATCATCAATGCCAGATTCTGAGATTGTGTCACCACAGGGGCATTAGCAGAGCTTGGTGAAGGTATAGAAGAGGTGTTGAAGTGGGTGTCTCTCCTTCCGGGGTCTTGCATATTTTCTCTGGAGATATCCTCTTGTGAGGAATGGTAGGCTGTGCGAGAGGGAGCATCAGATGCCATTTTAGAATCTTGATCTGGGGCAGAGCCTGGCTTGTCTGTTAACTATCTTGGGATGCTGCCTGATCTGGAAGAAGCTGGGGTTAATGATGTGGAGGGCTTCCTGCATTTCCTGACCATATTCCACACACACTGGTCTTCCAGACTGAGGAGCCTAACAGTGTATTTAGGGCACAATGTTTAGTTTCACTTTTTAACCCCTCAATGACATAGTATCCAGTTAACTTTTAGCTATAAAGAGCCCAGCGGAATTTACATATACACTTCCCTCAGTTCATACAGAGGGGAGGTCTCTGCCAGAGTTCAGCAGGGAGGATTTGTTGCCTCCAGTGTAGAAACAATCAGCTATCTTTGCTCCTTTGTCTTCCTGCCTGCCATGCACTTTTCTCAGAGTCCCAGAATCTATGTGGCAGTTAGAGAGCATTCTGATAAGCACTGACAGATGGGAGGAGGGGAGGACTGCTGTCCAGCACTATTCAGTGTCCCAAGACTTGATTTGCCAGCCAGAGAGCAGAGAGTACTGTTAAGTGCTGACAGGGGGAGGGTAAACTTTCTCAGATTCTGTGTGGCCATCCAGGGACCGCCCTGATAAGCATTTCCAAGAGGGAGCACACCAGGAACTGAAGCACCTACACGCAGCTCCCTACCTGCTTTTCTCCACACAGTAGTCTGCAGTATCTTTCACAAGGGGACAAAGAAAGTTTCAGCAGGAGAGATCTTTTTCTGCTGCAAGCTTGAAGACACACGGCCCTCTTCTCTCTCCTCTCACAGGCTTCCCCATCACTGCAAAGACACAGCTGTTCATCCTCCTCACCTCTCCTTTGCTGCTACTCGATGCCTGATGTCCTAGAGCTCGTTTTGCAGCATTTAGCTTTGTCCATGGCCCTTGAATCCCAATGAGCAGCAAGAGCTTTAGTGAACACATCCACTTGGGCCATTGCCAGGCAATGCACCCAAAAAGATCAACTTTTGTCTCGTCAGATCACACAGTATTCTCCCAAAAGTCTTGGGGATCATGAAAATGATCCTTTATGTTCTTAATGCTCAGCAGTGGATTTCATCTTGGAACTCTGCCATGCAGAAATTTTTGCCCAGTCTCTTTCTTATGGTGGAGTCGTGAGCATTGACATTAACTGAGGCAAGTGAGGCCTTCAGTTCTTTGGATGCTATTGTGGAGTTTTTTTTGTGACTTCTTGGATGAATCATCGCTGCGCTCTTGAGGTAATTTTGATCATATGGCCACTCCTAGGAAGGTTCACCCCTGTTCCATGTTTTTGCCATTTGTAGATAATGGCTTTCACTGTGGTTTGCTGGAGTCCCAAAGCTTGAGAAATGACTTTACAATCTTTTCCAGACTGATAGGTCTCAATTACTTTGTTTCTCATGTGTTCCAGAATTTCTTTGAATTGTGTCATGATGTCTAGCTTTTGAGGATCTTTTGTCTACTTCACTTAGTAACGCAGGTCCTATTTAAGTGATTTCTGGATTGAAAACAGGTGTGGCAGTAATAAGGCCTGCATGTGGCTAGGGAATGTGAACTCAGCTTCCCAAAGATGGGATAAACCACAGTTAAAACATAAATTAAGAGGAGGGGCAATCACTTCTTCACACAGATCCCTGCAGGTTTGGATTTACTGTTAACTTAATAATAATGAACTCCATTTAAAAACTGCATTTTGTGTTTACTTGTGTTTTATTTGTCTAATATTTATTTTTGTTTGGTGATCTGAAACATTTAAGTGTGACAAACATGCAAAAAAATAGGAATTCAGGAAGGGGACAAATTTTTTCACACAACTGTATACACACAGTATATACTGTATAATACACACGGCCAAATGTTATATGCTTATCAATATTGGATATAAATTGGTAATGCACCATAATCATTTTGAAAGAAGAGGCATTTTTTCCATGTGAAATAAAATTGCTGAAGTAGAGACAACAAGGCGGCCTTGTGTTATTAACTAGGCTAGCATCTACTTGGAATTTGTTCTTCCTCAGGCACTGTAGTCTAAAATCATACAGAAATACAGGTCAACTGATTTTCCCTTAAACAAATCTGTTTGTATTTATGCCAGACTACAAAAGATAGATCATAAACTCCATTTGTGTCAAATCTGATAAAAATGTCAAATTAAAGCAAGTTTTCTCTGTTGTAAAAGAAGGCATATTAGTCCTACAAGATGGCTTCAGCCCTTACTTTCATGTGATTTGCAGGGGTCACCAAAGGGGTCACCAAATTCATACTACCACCGATCATAATGATACATCATACTGTTGCAGTATGCACTTGCTTCTTGTATTACCATTACTTCAGTTTGGCAGATATGGGATAACCCCAGAACAGTTGTCACTTTGTACTGAAACTCCGAGACTTTATGAGATACCTTCAACCAAAATATTCAACCTGCTTCAAATCATTCAACACTGTGAATTATGTGACTACGACTAGAAATTAAAGAATTTAGATATCAATTTTGAGCAAGACTACTATAAACAGCCTTTACTAAAGCATTTCAAAGTTATTACTCCAAATATGGGTCCTAATATTGGAGGGACTTAATTTTCACTATTTTTACCCCTTTGCTTTTATCAGCTCATCCATTCTCAACTAAGTCTCTAGTTTGGTATTTACTGGTATTACCTGTGTAGCTTACTTTCACAAAAACAAAGTGCTTCATTTACGTATGTATACATTTGCTATTAATTCTAATTTTAACACAAGTTTCATAGTTTCTATTAATATAGTATAAAGTGTTAAGTGTTTACTCCCTCTTTGAGTCACTTGAGTATTTATAAAGTGTCTGGACACTTGAGTTTTAGCACAGGCTGGAGCCACTTGTTATTGATGGGTAATACAATTTTCAAAACAATTTTTAGAAAACTGTTGAATCTCAAGCTATGATGTAAACCAAATCTGGCTAATGGCATTATTAATAAACAGGATGCTTAGCTTCAGTTCTGAAATTTTCCGCAATAGGATTTACAGTAAAGTGGCAAATACACACAGGAATGAATATTGTGTACTATGAGATTACTTCACTTTTAGCAATTTATTTTGCCAGTTGCTTTTTTCTTTACCAAATAAATCTAATGAACAAAGACTGCAAGAGCTGCTATTTTTTCCACAAATAAAGGTAGTATTCAAGGGATGAACATTTTTCTTGACTTTTCCTTTTGAGAGAACAGTAATATCTTTTAAATATTCTAACTTCGTAAATGAATTGGTAATCTTCATTTCAGTATGTCAGATTATTTTGACCTCATATATTCAGAATGGTAGTTATGCTTCTGGAATCTATGCAGTTTTGTTCTGGGTTATCAATCTATGCTTTTAAAGTACAACTCCAATTCCCAAAAAGTTGAGACGCTATGGAAAATGCAATGAAAACAAGAATGTAATGATCTGGAAATCTCTTACAGCGATATTTTATTCACTATATACAACAGAATATACAACACAGATCTGAAGGTGAAACTAACTCATTTAGAAATTGATGGCAGCAACACATTTTAAAAAAAGTTGAACATTACAATGTTTAATGTGTAACAGCTCCTCTTCTCAACAGTTTGTAAATGTCTGGGAAGAAGACCAATAAGCTGGAGTTTTGGGAGAGAAATGTTGCTCTATCATTGTCTGATGTAGGATTCTAGCCATCCTGGGTGGTTTTTGCCAGATTTTTTTCTTTCATAATGCGCCAAATGTTTTCTTTTTGTAAAAACCCTGGACTGCAGGAGGCCAGCTCATAACCCAAACACTCGTTTGCAAAACCATGCTTGACTAGAATGCAGAATGTGGTTTAGCATTGTCTTGTAAATGGTTTTCCCTGGAATAGATGTTATCTGGATGGGAATATATGTTGTTCTAAAACCTCTATATAATGCTCAGCCATAGGCACAATACCATCAGAGGTGCAGTCTTTTCAGCTGTGCACTGATAAGCTGGATGGTCCCTCACGTCTTGAGTTCACCAACCAGCTTCGTGGTTTCCATAAGGAATTTCACATTTGTGGTTTCCATAAAGAATTTCACATTTTGATTCATCTGACCACAAAACAGTTTACCATTTGCCTCACTTTTAAATAAGCTTTGGTAAAGAAAAGACAGCAGTATTTCTGAATTGTGTTGATTTATGGCTTCTCTTATGCATGATAGAGCTTTAACTTACATTTGTAAATTGCACAGCTAACTGTGTTCACAAACAATGATCTCTGGAAATATTTCTGAGCACATAGTCATTTGAATGATAGAATCATGCCCGTTTTTTATGCAGTGCCACTTAAACCCATAGATCATGAGCATTCAATAATGGTTGTCAGCCTTGTCCATCATGCACATGGATTTCTCGAGAATCTCTGAATCTGTTGGCAATATGTCCTGTCGATGCTGGGATATTCAAAGTCATTACAATTTTACTTTGAGTAATATTTTCTGAAATTGTTCTACAATTTTTAGACACAGTTGTTCACAGATTGATGAATGAATGAGAAGCGCTGCAGAATATGTTGGCGCTATAGAAAAAAAAATATTATTATTATTTCTAACCATGTTTGCTTTTGAGAGACTCTGACTCTCTAATATTATCTTTTCACACATAGTCATGAGACTTATTTAAAAAATTTACTCTCTAGCTGTTACGGCGCCATCTGCCCCCCGAACCCGAGACACTTACCTCGCTCCTCGGCGTGCCACTGGCCGGGCTCCTCCGGTTGTCCCGCCCCTGCTTCGGCTTGGCAGGCGCGTCGGGGATTCCATCAGCTGCGCGCGCGCACACGGCTGCTTAGGCCACGGCCGTGCGCCTCCTCTGTTTCTTATGCAGCCTGACCCGGAAGTACCTTCCTCCGGGCGGCTGCAACAAGTATATCAGGCCGCTTTCTGTTTGAGGAAGCGCCTGATTATTACTTTTGCATCAGTGCTGGGCCAGTCCTGGTTCCTGCACGGGTGCTCCTCTGGTTTTCAGGTCCCAGTGTGTATCCTTAAACACACTCTGCTCTCCTGCACACAGAGTGCTTCCCAGTGCGCGCTTTGCACTCTCTTGTATCCAGCGTGCTTCCCAGTGTGCGCTCTGCACTCTCCTGTATCCAGTGTGCTTCCCAGTGTGTGCTCTGCACTCTCTTGTATCCAGCGTGCTTCCCAGTGCACACTCTGCACTCTCCTGTATCTAGTGTGCTTCTCAGTGCACGCTCTGAACTCTCCTGTATCTAGCGTGCTTCCCAGTGTGCGCTCTGCGCTCTACTGTATCCAGCGTGCTTCCCAGTGCACTCTCTGTGCTCTCACGCACCCAGCATGCTTCCCAGTGCAAGCTCTGCATTCTCCTGTATCCAGCATGCTTCCCAGTGCACGCTCTGCGCTCTACTATATCCAGCGTGCTTCCCAGTGTGCACTCTGTGCTCTCCCGTACCCAGCGTGCCTCCCTGTGCAAGCTCTGCGCTCTCCGGTACCCAGCGTGCTTCCCAGTGCGCGCTCTGCGCTCTCCTGTGTCCAGCATTCTTCCCAGTGTGCGCTCTGTGTTCTTCTGTATCCAGCGTGCTTCCCAGTGCGCGTGCTGCACTCTCCTGTATCCAGCATGCTCCTCTGTGCATGCTCTGTGCTCTCCTGTACCCAGCATGCTTCCCAGTATGCACTCTCCTGTATCCAGCATGCTTCTCAGTGTGCGCTCTGCACTCTCCTGTATCCAGCGTACTTCCCAGTGTGCGCTCTGCACTCTCCTCCTGTACCCAGCGTGCATTCCAGTTTGCACTCTGCGTTCTCCTGTATCCAGCATGCTTCCCAGTGCGCGCTCTGCGCTCTCCTGTACCCAGCATGCTTCCCACTGCACGCTCTGTGCTCTCCTGTGTCCAGCATTCTTCCCAGTGCGTGCTCTGCGCTCTCCTGTATCCAGAGTGCTTCCCAGTGCATGCTCAGCGCTTTCCTGTATCCAGCGTGCTCCTCAGTGCACGCTCTGACCTCTCCTGTACCCAGCATGCTTCCCGTACGCACTCGGCATGCTCCTGTACTCAGCGGGGATCCCAGTGCGCATCAGCTCTCTCCGGAACCCAGCGTGCTTATCAGTTCTTGCCCTGCTAACTTCAGTTTCTCGTGTGCCCTCTTTCCTAGTCTCCTTCGAGCTGGCCTCCTGGTACCAGCAGTTGTGGTACATTACTCTCCTGGGTCTTCCCCTGATGCTCCCTGTATAGGGGGTAATTCCATTAGGTCAGCTCACCCAAGGTGGGTTGGTATCATGGCCCAGAGGGTCCACTCCAGGAGTCGTAACAAAATAATCAGGCCATGGACCCCGCTGATGCCTCTGCTGCCATTCAAAAAGAGTTGGTATACTTTCGGGAGCATCAAAGTCGCATTACAACCTGCATGAAGTCCATGGATACTCGATTGTCTGCTCTACAGGACGCTGACCCAGGGAATGCTACCCAGCTTGCTAGTCTCCAGCAGGAGCTTGTACAGCAGCGCGACACTCAGGCCCACATATTGAGTTATATGGCCTCTGTGGATGCCCGACTGCTCTCCCTTCAGTCTGCCACCTCGGCTTCGGCGCAGGCGTCGTCAAGTGACCCCGATTCTACCACTCATCCTCCACCTCACCTTGGTAAACCGCCTCGATATAATGGTAATCCCAAGCTATGCAGGGTTTTTTTTAAATCAGTGTCACCTTCACTTTGGGTTGTTGCCACAGCAATATCCCACTGATTGGGCTAAGGTGGCGTTTGTGGTTTTACATCTGGAGGGTGAGGCTTTGGTTTGGGTAAATCCCTTGTGAGAGCGTGATGATCCCATAGTCTCTCAGCTGCCAATTTTTTTGGAAACCTTCAATAGTGTTTGATGAATCGGGTCACCTGGCCTCTACCAGAGCCCCACTTTAACCTCCGCCAAGGTTCTCTTACTGTGGGACAAAATGCCATTTGTTTTCACACTCTGGCCTCGGAGTTGGGGTGAACGAGGCGTTGGTTGGTGCCTTCTGGCGTGGGTTGTCAGGTCGGATTAAGGATGAGCTCGCTGGTCGAGATACCCTCACCTCTCTCAAGGATTTAATTTCTCTCACTACTCGTATTGACCTACATTTCCAGGAGTTTACTCGTGAAGCGGCTTGAGAAAGGAGACCTACTCGCTTGTCTCCACCCGTCCACAGGCCACTTAGCCCACGTTCTGCAGTGTCTTCTTCCGCAGCAACGTCTAAGCCGATGCAAGTGGATCGACTCAAAATGGCGGAGCAACGTCATCGTAAGAGACTCGCACAAAGCCTATGCCTATACTGTGGAGATGCTTCCCATTTGCTTCGTTCCTGCCCAGTGTGGCTTGGCAACTCCTCCACTTAGGACAGGTAAGAGAGGCCCCCCTAGGTGTATGTGATTCCTCTCTACCTTTACCCTGACTGTCCAGTTGTCTTTAGGTCTTAAACGCTTTTCCGAAGTGGCATACGTGGTTTCGGGCGCAGCAGGGAACTTCATTAGGCTTGAAGAAGTGGTGAAGTACCAGGTCCCAGTTAGGATCCTAGAGAATCCACGGTGGATTGCTTCTGTGGATGGCAGACCTTTACCAAAGGTGGTCACTAAGGTTACGGAGGAACTGGAGTTGCAAGTTGGGGATCTGCATCGGGAGAGGATTGCCTTCTATGTTCTCCCTGACACGTCCCATGCCTTTCTTCTTGGTCTTCTCTGATTAAGGGTGCATGAGCCAACCCTCGATTGGCGTTCTGGTAACATACATCGTTGGGGTCAGTGATGCCAGGAGAGGTGCTTGCTGCCAGTTCGACCGATTGGGACGTCACAGCCTCCATCTGCTCCTATTGGGTTACCCTCTGCCTACTGGTCTTTCACGGATGTCTTCAACAAGAAGGAGGCAGAGAGTCTTCCTCCACATCAGCTGTATGATTGCCCGATTGAACTCATTCCTGGTTCGACCCCTCCTAGGGGCAGAATATACCCACATTCTTCAGCAGAGACCCAGGCAATGTCGGAATATATCCAGGAAAATCTGGCCAGGGGCTTTATCCGGATGTCCTCCTCTCCCGAAGGCGCGGGATTCTTCTTTGTCAAAAAAAGGACGGCTCCCTCCGACCCTGTATTGACCATAGAGGTTTGAATAACATTACAATCAAGAACGGGTATCCCCTATCACTAATTCCGGAGTTTTTTTATAGTTTGAGGGGAGCACGGATCTTTACCAAACTTGACCTTCATGGTGCCTACAACCTGATCCATATCCATGCTGGGGACAAGTGGAAGACCGCGTTTAATATGCAGGATGGATATTACGAGTAACTGGTCATGCCCTTCAGCCTCTGCAACGCACCAGCGGTAATTCAGGAGTTTGTTAATGACATTTTTTGAGATCTCCTATATTCCTGTGTTGTAGTATATTTGGAGGATATTCTTGTTTTCTCTCCGGATGTGTCATCTCATCGGCGGGACGTTCGCCAAGTGCTGTTACGTTTATGTGAAAACAGTCTCTATGCCAAGTTCGAGAAGTGCGTATTTGAGCAAAACTTTTTACCATTTTTGGGATACATTATCTTGGACTTTGGCTTGAAAATGGATCTGGAGAAAGTATCAGCCATCCTCAACAGGCCACTGCATCTAGGAGTAAAAGCCGATTCTTTGGATTCGCGAACTATTACAGGCAGTTCATCCCCCATTTTTCCTCGCTATCTAACACTATTTCGGCTCTTGTCCGTAAGGGAGCCAACTCCCACGACTGGTCTCCGAAGGCTAAAGATGCCTTTTGGTATCTGAAGCAAGCCTTTGCAGCCGCTCCTGTGCTTCATCGTCTTGAGACTAACAAGCCGTTCATTCTAGAGGTGGCTGCTTCCTCCATGTGATCGGGAGCAGTGCTTCTCCAAAAGTCCTCTTCCGGTCGCTTAGTCACCTGCATTTTTTTCTCCCAGGCATTTTCTCCTGCTGAGCGCAATTATTCCATCAGAGACAGAGAGCTATTGGCCATCAAACTGGCTCTTGAGAAATGGCATTACCTTCTTGAGGGGGCAGTACATCCTTTCATAATTTTCTCTGACCACAAGAATCTGTCCTATATCCTGTCAGCTCAAAGACTTAATCCATGGCAGGCCAGATGGTCCCTGTTTTTTGCCCGCTTCGATTTTGAAGTGCACTTTCGACCAGGCCATTAGAACATCAAGGCTGATGCCCTGTCCAGGTCCTTTTCCGCCAGCCGATGCCGAGGAGGATCCTTCTCACATCATCGATCCCTCCAGGATTATCATCGTGATTCCCCTGGGTCTGGCTAATTTAACCGCGGGGAATACATTTGTTGCCGAGGATGACAGAAAGGTGTTACTTTGGGGCCATTCATCGAAGTTTGCCGGTCATGCAGGGATAAGACTCACTCACTCATATCCTACCACCATTGGTGGTCCTCTCTACGCCAAGACATCGAGGATTTTTTAGCTTCATGTCCCTCCTGCGCCAAGAACAAAATTCTGAGGCAACTTACCTTTGGTTTGCTGCAGCCTCTCCCGATACCTTCGGCCCCATGGCAACATATAGCCATGGATTTCTTCACTGATCTTCCCCACTCCTCTGGTTGTACGGTAATCTTGGTGGTCGTGGATCATTTCTGTAAGATGGCCCACTTTATCCCTCTGCCACATTTGCCTTCTGCCTCCGAATTGGCCAAGACATTTATTGCTCATATCTTCAGGATCCAAGAATTCCCGCAACGCATCGTGTCTTACAGAGGAGTTAAGTTTACTTCCCTGTTTCGGAGAGCTCTCTGCAAGCTTATGAATGTGGCTTTGGATTTTTCTTTGGCCTATCACCCCCACACCAATGGTCAAGTGGAACGTATCAACCAGATCCTGACATCTTACCTTCGCCATTTTTCCAATGCTCACCAGGACAATTGGGTCTGTCTCCTTCCTTGGGCCGAATTTGCCTATAACAATCATCCAAGTGACACCTCCAAGTCTCCATTTTTTATTGTCTCGGGACAGCATCCTAATATGCCCCTGCTGGTTCCTCCTGTCTTGGGTGTGCCTGCAACTAACTCCTTGTCAGTAGAGTTCTCTAAGATTTGGGAGGAGACCAAAGGAGCTCTTGTCAAAGCAGGTAACAGGATGAAGAGACATGCTGTCAAAAGACGTTTGGACTCACCTCCGTATCTTCCCGGTGACAAAGTGTGGCTTTCATCTAAGTATATCCGGCTTAAGATTCCTTTCTACAAGTTGGGTCCTCGATACATTGGTCCCTTCGAGTTGCCTGCCTCGCTCCGTATTCCCAACACCTTCCATGTCTCCCTCCTCAAAACCGTGGTATTTAATCGCTATCACTCTTCTATCTGTTGTACTCCTGGTCCTGTTAGCCAAGGGGACATTTTTGAGGTGAGACATATACTCACCATGAAAAAGGTGAGGGGGAAAACCCTCTTTTTGATTGATTGGAAGGGGTTTGGTCCTGAGCAGAGGTCTTGGGAACCCCAGGAGAACATCACTGCACCTCGCATCTTAGAAAGATTTCTTTCCAGCCTCAAAAAGGAGGGGATGTAAGGGGGAAGTACTGTTATGGCGCTATGTGCCCCCCGGCGCCGGGATACTTACCTCACTCCTCGGGGCGCCACTGGCTGGGCTCCTCCGGGGGTCCGGCCCCTGCTTTCAGCTTGGCAGGCGCGTCGTGGGTTCCATTTACCACGCGCGCGCACCCGGCTGCTTAGGCCATGGCAGCGCGACCTCTGTTTCTTATGCAGCATGACCAGGAAATACCTTCCTCCAGGCGGCCGCAACAAGTATATCAGGCCACTTCCTGTTTGAGGAAGCGCCTGATTATTACTATTGCATTAGTGCTGGGCCAGTCCTGGTTCCAGCACGGGTGCTCCTCTGGTTTTCAGGTCCCAGTGTGCTTCCCTAAGCACACTCTGCTCTCCTGCACCCAGCGTGTTTTACAGTGCGCGGTCTGCGCTCTCCTGTATCCAGTGTGCTTCCCAGTGCACGCTCTGCGCTCTCCTGTACCCAGCGTGCCTCCCAGTGCGTGCTCTGCGCTCTCCTGTGTCCAGCATTCTTCCCAGTGCGCGATCTGTGCTCTCCTGTATCCAGCGTGCTCCTCAGTGCACTCTCTGCACTCTCCTGTACCCAGCGTGCTTCCCATGCGCCCTCTGCGCACTCCTGTACTCAGTGTGCTTCCCAGTGCGGTTCCAGCTCTCTCCGGAACCCAGTGTGCTTCTCAGTTCTCACCCTGCTAACTTCGGTTTCTCGTGTGCCTTCTTTCCTAGTCTCCTTCGAGCCGGCCTCCTGGTACCAGCAGTCACGGTACATTACCCTCCTGGGTCTGCCCCTGACGCTCCCTGTATAGGGGGTGGTTCCATTAGGTCAGCTCGCCCAGGGTGGGTTGGTATCACAGCCCAGAGGATCCACTCCAGGAGTCATAACTCTAGCTGTTGTTCAATTCATGGCAAGAGACTTAGTTAAAAAATTCACTCTCTAGCTGTTGTTCAATTCATGTTACTACATAATTTTCCAGCCTCTTGTTAAGCCAGTTCAAACTTTTTGGAGAAGTTTTGCTGCCAAGATTTCTAAATGAGTTAATTGTTATGATACAGTGGGTATGGAAAGTATTCAGACCCCTTCAAATTTTTCACTTTGTTGCCATTCATAAGGATTCAGACCCTTTGCTCAGGGTTCAGTAGAAGCACCCTTTTGAGCTAGTACAGTCATGAGTCTTCTTGGGAATGATTCAACAAGTTATTCACACCTGGATTTGGGGATCCTTTGCCATTCTTCCTTGCAGATCCTCTCCAATTCCATCAGGTTGGATGGTGAACATTGGTGGACAGCCATTTTCAGGTCTTTCCAGAGATGCTCAATTAGGTTTAGGTCAGGGCTCCGGCTGGACCAGTCAAGAGTGGTCACAGAGTTGTTCTGAAGCCACACCTTTGTTATTTTAGCTGTGTGCTTAGGGTCATTGTCTTGTTGGAAGGTGAACCTTCGGCCAAGTCTGAGGTCCAGAGCACTCTGGAAGAGGTTTTCATCCAGGTTATATCTGTAATTGGCCGCATTAATGTTTACTTTAAATGCAGCCAGTCGTCTTGTCCCTGCAGCTTTAAAAAACTCCCAGTGCCTGGTTTTGTCCACACATACCATATTTTTCGGACTATAAGATGCACCGGACCATAAGA
>VIAB01008371.1:78551-90300 GCA_009801035.1 Oophaga pumilio
CACATCAAATATAAAGTATTTTATTTGAAATAAAACAAAACACACTTTCAACTTTTTATTTAAAAATAAACATAGTTATACTCACCTAACGCCAATTCTATTGAAGGCCTCGTCTTCTGTAATAAAACAAAAATAATAAACAACCTCCTCCCTCACCTGTCAGTCATTCTGTCCCACACCGTAATCCATGTCCGGGGATAAACAGTTTTCAACCTAGATGTGCCAAGATAAGACCATACAGGCTGAGAACAACTGGGAGAATGAGCTCCTGCGAGTGCAGTGTCAGTGACTAGCGGTGACGTCATCAAGGTTACCGAAGATCACTAAGGCTGCGCTCCCAGTCAGGCCAATGAACTGTGGTCACCTTGAGAAATTTCTCCCTGTGAACTCACCGCTGCACCGAGAGACTTTTTCTCATTGTGCTAGCAGTGATCACTGCAGTTCAGGGGCCCGGGTGGGAACGCAGCCTCAGTGACCTGAGGTAACTTCGATGAGGTCATCGCTGATCACTGATGATGCGCTCGCAGCAGCTCATTCATCAGTGGTTCTCAGCCTGGATGGTTGCATCTTGGCACCAACTAGGTTGAAAACTATTTATACTCAGACATGGATTACAGCATGGGACAGAATGATGGACAGGTGAGTGATATGGTTGTTTTTTATTTTTGTTTTATTACAGAAGACAAGGGCTTCAATGGAATGGACGTTAAGTGAGTATAACGGTTTGTTATTTTTAAATAAAAAAGTAAGAAAGTATGTTTTGTTATTTCAAATAAAGGACTTTATTTTGGCTGTGTGTTTATTTACAATATAACTATAGGATTAGTAACGGTTAAAGATGCCACTCCATTACTAAGCCGTGGGCTTGATGTCACCAGACAATACAAAGGTGACATCAACCCAACAAATATGAACCCCACTTGCCACCATCACAGGGCAACTGAAAAGAGCCGGGCAAAGCTCCAGAATTGGCGCATCTAATAAATGCGCCTTTTCTGGGAGGCTGCGGGCTGCTATTTTTAGGTTGGGGTTGCCAATGTCCATGGCCCCTTACTAGCCTGAGAATACCAGCCCCCAGGTGTCTGCTTTAGTTTGGCTGGTTGTCAAAAATGTGGGGACCCCAAGCCGTTTATTTTAATTTATTTAAATAATTTAATAAATTGTAGTGTGGACCACTCTATTCTTGATAACCAGCCTTGCTAAAGATGACAGCTGAGGGTTGCAGCCCCCAACTGTAAGTTTTGCTTGGCTGGTTATCAAAAATACAGGTGAACCCACTCCGTTTTTTTTTAAACTATTTACAGTGTAGGCAGCGTCAGGAGTAGGCTGATGGGAGCAGTAGTTCCATCAGCCGACGCCAGTGACTGAAGGTAAACTTTTTACCTCCAATCATAGCTACACTCATGCTGTCATTTAACAGCATGGGAACTGCGGCTCTCTGACTGGTGGTAATGATTTTACCACCGATCAGAAGCAGTGTTGGCCGTGCTGTCATACACATTACAGCGTGGCAAACACTGGATGTTCAGGCCCCCAATCAAGTGAATGGGGTCTGGGTTCGGGTTTGGGTCCGGGTACTGTTCTGGTACCCAAAACTGAACTTTGTTTTTCAAATGTTCAGTCGGACCCAAACATCCAGGGGTCCGCCCATCTCTACTCGGGAGCAGACTTTGGCAAGGACTAATGTTGCATTATGGTTCTTCTGCATTTCCTTAGAATGAAGATCCTTGATCCCTGTTTGACACTTCAGAAAGTAGTAAGGGAGACAGGTAGCAATGCATGTGTGCAGCTCTATCCATGCAATAATTGCAGTGCAAATTAAGGGAAAAAGGATCTTGATGCAGGTACAGGTTCAACTTTTTAAACTCCAATTTATCAGATACTTATCAAATACAGATTTGATACATCATAAGGTTGCATTCACAGTTTGCAGGTGCATTTTGGCTGCATTGCAAGTTTTTTTTAACATTTTTCAAAACAGTGACAAAACTGCAGCTTTATTTCCCCAGAGTTTTGGAAAACTGCTGCAGAAAAAATATGGTCATGCCATTATATTATGAACATAACGTCAAAACAGTGTTTTTGAATTGGCTATGTAAAACTGTTTTTTCATAGTACTTGGGAGTGGTTAAACATAACAATACAGTCCTCAGACCAGAGAAGGGTATGCATTCCTGGTTTACAGGGATGTTAGGTAACTAGACTGTTTAAACAATGCAGAAAATGAAACTGAAAATGTACCTTTTTGTTTTCTTATGTATAGTAGATTTAACAATATAAAATGTCATGAAATTTCAGGAATTGTTTTAAATCTATTTGTAATATTGCCAAGTATACAAAGCATAGCCTGAATAATAACAGTACTATCCTTGCATGTCAGCAGGTAATTTTTTAGTACATGGCCTTTGAGCTTGAACATGGTAACCAACTAGAGAACGTGCAGTTACTGACACAGACACAGGGTTTTTTTTAATTGCAAGAGGCTTTGTCTCAGGTAAATCAGTTTAGAAACTACCGTCTCAAATAAGTGCACAACTTGATATTCACAGCATAGTGGCTTAGAAATTAATGGTTACACAAATAGTGATTGAAACCTTGGTTGAAACTTGGGGCAAATCTGCAGAGCATTTATAATTAGAGTTGATCAAATTTTTCAAAATTCATTTCCAATTATGATCAGCGGCGTATATTGTTTTTGCATGATTCGCCGAACACAGTTGAACGTCATTAGAGTCAATGGGAGTAGAAATAACCGAATATGTTCGGAACTGATCATCAAACATAAATTCGGTACAAATAGGGTAGTAATATGGTAAGAATATGGCAAATTCAGATTCGGCGACCGATTCCAAACATATTCGCTCAACTCTACTTATAATCTCTCAAAGAGGCTTCAAAATACCGTACATAAGATAGTGGAACAGTGCTTGATTGCTAAAGTACAAATGGTGATCTAAGGCTTGGTGGTTACATATCACAGCGGAGGACCCCAGTTATATATTCCGTAATTCTACTTTTCAGTCAACAATGCTGACCACAATGTTATCCAACCATAGACAGATAAGCCGGCGATTTCAAAACGTAAAGGTCATTTTAGGGTGTGGCTAGCTGTACTAACACATAGGTAATATATTTGTCAAAGGGTTCCCTTTCATTCTAACCCAGAAGTCGGCATACACTCTTTACAGGGCGTTTTTATCTGCAGTAGTAGGAGTTTGCTCCTCCTGCCGTCTCAAACTCAAAAATATTTCCGGATCCGTGCATTCCTTGACCATGAAACTACAAAAACACTAGTGCATGCCCTCATCATCTCCTGCCTCGACTACTGCAACCTCAATATTGCCCCAACTACTGCAATCTTGCCCCAACCAGAAAAAAAAACCATAGCAAAGGAGAACATACAGCAGAACACTGCATAACATAAAATTACACAGCAAAGGCCAACAGTCGCACCACTGCCAAAATACATTTCAATGATGCATTAGCTGTAAGAAGGTGGTTTAGGGCTAAGGCTTGGTTCATATAATGCTTGCCACTATGTTAAGTGGCTCCATCTAGGTTTATACCTGAACCCCGGCAAAATGGGAATTGGGCGTATGCACTGACGGTAGCCATTGACAATAAGGTTGCACATGCAGTTGTAGCATGCACGAATACCTCATTTTTGGAAGGGAGCACCAAGATGCAGCCGACTGTCTGAAAATGAGGCACGACAGTGCACACTGCAACTTTGAATCATTAGTCACGGCCCTGTCGGCGTGTACCCTCAAATCCTGTTTCGCAGGAGTTCAGACGTGAGAACCGACAGTCACTGAACGTAATGGCAGACACTATGTAAGTCCAGCCTTACATAGTTGAAAGTTAGCCTCATTATAAGCAACCTTGAATATCAGAATACTCTATACGGTCATTCCACAGCATTCCATTAATGGTATGCCATATTTTTTGCTTTAGGATTATTACGCTGAGCCTGATAATCATATAAACATTATGTTTTTCTAGTTTTAGAGAAACTTATTCAAAGTTCAGAGCAGTTTAGTGTTAATATATTTATTGAGTTTTGATGAGCTAAGATCTCCAACCAGTGCTTTGGACCTCTTTTACTATCAAATTTCCATATTTAAACCATTGAACTGTTGTACTCACAGTTTTAGATCCCTTAATATATAACCAAGAAAGTAATTTTGAAATACATACCATTGCAGAATCCTCAGTGCTCTATTTTACCCTCTGAATTGAGCACAATTCAATCTATTTAGAGATTCCATCAACCAAATTTTAACAATTATTGTCTTTTTGCAACAATTTGAGTTCATGGAGTTGCACCACAAATCCTGTTAACTTTATACCTTAATAATATAGTATAGAGTCACAAAGACTCCTAATAAGACATGTATGGATACCTATGAAAGCAATTAGTGCCAGGCCAATAAGAATCAACTTAACTCATGAAGTGTTCTACATGGCTTCTAAACGATTAACATTACGTTACACTACTAGGACTCCATTGTGCTCATTCTCGAGTTTCTAACTCCCAAACTGCTGTCAGAAAAACCCTGATCTACCAATGTTTGTTAACAACAGAATCAAATGATTGCATGTTTTTATATATTTGTTACTTCTAATAATGTAGTTGTCAAGGTGAAAGCGCTCTGAAAATAGTTCTGTCTGGAGAATAATTGATGATGGATCTGAATTTGATACAGTGTTTACTTCCTAATGAAAATTGTACTAGATTTCAGCTGACAATGAGTGATTATTGCTACCAGAGGGGAACTTATGTTGTATATCGAAATCTCCAACTGCTTGTATTCGTTCATTATTATTGCAAAAAAGACAGATGCATTACCCAAAGTCGTAAATAGTGGTCACAAAATAACATGCTCACATAATAAAATGTGCAACAAATGAACACACACTTATATTATGCTCTGCTTTGAAAATCTTTACAATGCGTTAGATCAGCTTCCTTCTTACATTGTAAGGATGTAATAGAATGTACTGTAATCAGGGACAGGAGACAATGTAATCTTCTCTTATTAGTATTGATTAATTTCCTACACATTGTTTAGAAAATCATTCCAATTATGTCTTCTTTAGTGCCCGTTAATTCTTGCAATGCTTCGCTCTGTATGAGGCTGTCAAAGGACTTTCTACTTTAAAGATCAAATATCAAACTGCAAAAAACTACACACAGGCTTTTTAACTTGTAAGAATGTATTATCACAGCCAAATGCCTTACAAGGCAGCAATTCCATTTTTATGAGAGGGAGACACTTTAGGTCTAAAAGATTAAATATAACTGACTGTGCAGATAATGCTATAACTTTGTGACGTACTACATACCTTATAACAATTCAGTTCTCATAGCAAGGTGTCAGGGACTTATACTTTCGGACATGTGTTTGCTTACATTAACACGTTCATACAGTTACACAGTTTAAAAAAATAGACATCCATAAATTTCAACCTTTCTCTATGATATATTATCTATAAGGCCTCTTTCACACATCCGGTGTGCGCCTGACTGCGCCCCCGGCATTTAGCCGCAGCGCCGCATCAGAAAATCTGATGCGCCGCATGCGGCTTTTTTCGCATTGACATGCATTAGCGCCGGATGGCGCCGCATGTCAATGCGTTGTATGCGGTTTTGTCCGGATGCGGCGCAAATGTACATTGCGGCGGCCGGACAAAACGCTGCATGTAACGTTTTTTGTTTTTGCCGGATGGTTTCTGATGTCTCCAAGCATCAGAAACCATCCGGCAAAAAAACGCATGCGGCCGCCGGCGGTGCATCAGGTTTTCTGATGCGGCGCTGTGGCAAAATGCCGGGGGCGCCGTTAGGCGCCCGCCGGAAGTGTGAAAGAGGCCTAACAGGATTATTTTTAACTGACAATGCCATTTGTTACTCTTTAATAATAATGTCTATTTGCTTTATAACAAATAGACAAACTTCTATTAGTGCCTCCCATGAACTGGGGTATAAGTTGGTATGCATGCAAAATAGGATCATGTTCACACTGGCCATTAAACAGACAAAACCCAAGACAGAAACACAATGATCATATAGCCTCAGGACCCAGGCCTGCTCTGCCCTTATTTACACTGACACATTTTGACACATGGTAAGGTTTTAATAATAGAGGTTGGGACCATCCCGATTCTGGGACTCCTTGATGCTGGTGGGATGGCTTTTGCGCGTTTTTTTAAATCAAAAATGGTGTTTACGAAGAACCATATGTTATTTTGGCACTATTGCTTTTTCTTATTTACTTACAGCAGGTTATTTGTTCATTTTGTTTCTGTCTTGGGATTTGTATGTTTGATGGCCAGTGTGAACATGCTCCTACCAACTTATACTCCAGTTAATTTTTTTGGGTTTCTATATTCAGGGCATGTAAGTGTGAGGCCTCCCTTTTATTGAGCTGGACATAACATTTATATAGCCTCCCATTTGCTGGATATCCATTTGGGACACGGTCCCGCAGATACCCTTATTCACATTGACGTCACATTGACACATAGTAAGATTCTAATAATAGAGGTTAAGACCATCCTGATTGTGGTACACCTTGACACTGATGGGATTGCTTTAAGGCTTTTTTTATGATAAAAAAGTGTTTACCAAGTACCCTACTTATTTATATACACTACTAGATGGAGGCCCGATGCTATTGCATCAGGAGGGTGGTAATGTCATGTTGGGGGCTTTGCAACATTGAGAAACTCTCCCCCCCATGTGCTCACCTACCTATCCACTCTCTTTTTCCCCATGTGCTGACTTGTCCCATCTGTGCTCTCTTCTTTGACCTGTCTACCCCATGTGCTATCCCCCTTGTCTGCTGTCTCTCTCCTACCTTTGCTGTGTTCTCCCCTAATGTCCTGTCCCGTTTGAGCTGTCTCTCCCCCCTGTGCTCTGTCTCTTTCACCCCTGTGCGCTTTTTGTTAATAAAATGTGCATTTTATTTCTGTATTGGGTTTTGTCTTATTGCTGCACAGCCACAACATTATAGAGCTTAATGGCTTTATTACAAAACACTTTAATGCTAACCTATCCCAAGACTAAATATCCTACTCACATGGCCATACTGCAAACACTGTACACTCAAACACCATGCATATACAGTGCCAGATTCTGCATATTCTGTGCTAGCCAGTGTGTTCATATCACCTCACTCTCTGACATGTATTTCCCTGTGCTTCCTCTAGGGGTGGTAGGAAACAAAAGGGCAGGTTTTTTACCGGAAGGCATGACTTTGTGACCAATAATAATTGTGAAGCGTTAATTACTTGATCCTTGAAAATTCCATGGACACAGAGCAGGATAAGAGAAGAGGCGCAATTGGAACACATTATTAGTGTGATCAGACTGCATTATTTCAAGGAGCAGCAATGAAACCTGAAGGATGTGTTTGCCAGGAAAGCAAAATACTCAAATGTGATGACTTTTATAGCTGTTTTAGGAAACAGGTAACAATCTTCTCAACAGTTATACCCCTGCTGTATTGGAAATTAGGTTTTCAGACTATTATACAATGCTATGCGATTGTAGTGATATAACTATTGTGAGAGCTCAGTGCCGAATGAGAATCCTGGAGCATTTGTGGAAAAAGCAGACAGGTTCTGCTGTCCCAATGACAAGTGTAACTGTAGCATGTTCTCTTATACACAACGATGTATAGCCAAGAATAGGCTGCACACAATGACAGCACTATACAGACCAACCACCTGCACTCCTCTCACTGTGGCTGCTATATACCGCACAAAGAGACTGCATGCATACCATGAAGACTGCTTGAACCACACTCATAGCGGGGAGATTTATAGATTTGTCATAGTTGCTAGATCTTTGCACTTTTTTCACTGTGACAGCAGGAAAATAGGATTCTCAACTCCATTACAAAATGTTATTATTTATTATAGTTCTTAAAAAAATGTATACTTACTCTTTAAAGGAAATTGGTGGAAATTGGGTAGTTTTGAAAGAATCCATGTTTTCTCTATTGTAGATGTAGCAGTGGTCTGAATGCTAAGTTGTGTATAACCCCAACCACACTCGACTGGTCGCTTCCTCTGAACAGTCAGCAAACTGCCAATCGTTTGTGGGAGGCGGGGATACATAGATTACCTGGACTGACGTACATGGGAGACCTAGTCAGGCTGTGATAATCTAGTGTTGAAAAAACACTGATTGTACTGAAAGTACAAAACAAAAACTAGCAGATGGCACATCCTTGGAATCAGGCTCGTATTTTGCTGCTCAGATTAAATAGCAAAAACTGTTGACAGATTACATTTGCAGGGAATCTTTCAGCAGGATTTAATCTGTAAACTATTTATATGTGTATGTAGGTCTTTCTAAGAAAAGTCCAGCAATACCTCCAATCTGTTCCTCAGTTCATGAGAAATCAGTGTTTGAGTTGATATGCAAATAAATATGGTAGATCTGAAGCTTCTGTCACTCCAGCTCTATTCTCTGCCTGCCACTGCTTCCCCCTGCTTGACAGACAAGGTCAAGTGTGACTTCAAGCAGAGGACCCATCAGTGAAGCAGTAGGAGGCAGTGGTGGGCGGATAATAGAGCTTATTTTTAAGTAATGGAGAAATGGACTGACTATGCAAACATATTGCTGTTCTTTTCTTTATGTATGTGTGGTATCCATTATGTATGTGTGGCAGCCATTTCTATGGGATACCGGATATATAGTGTGTTTTCATATAAATGCTGTGAATTTTTGTGTGGACTGTGCATTTTAAATACACTGTGAGACCTGCTGACAGGCAGCACAAAAAGGGTTAATCTCCTCACAGACTTGATCAGGTGACCCAGCTCTGTTTTAATATGCAGAAGGTTTTGGAAAAACGCCTCAGGGCAGTCCACCAATGACTGCGGTTCTACAGTCACATAGAAGGGGGAGGAGTCAAGTTCTGGGAGGGAGTTTTTTTTTAAATTTGAAGTGGCAGTTGGTGGTCAGACATCTTGAGAAGAGGAAGCCATTTTGTAGGAGGAAGAATTACCTCAGGGCAGAAACAGAGCACCGTGCTGAAGAAGAAATATTCAGACTTAATAGAACCAGAGGTTACTATGATCTGCCTGTCTGCAGGTACACAGCTATCATCAACCATGAGTGTAATCGTGTACCTCAGTTTCCTGCTGTTTGTAAATAATAATTTGCCCCATTACCTTCAGTAAAAAGACTCCTGATTTAAATCCTTACAGCTGCTTCATGACTGGGGCTCAAATGCACCAACTACTACCACCATTATCATCATCTGCCTAGAGCCAGTTACTGTGCAAACATTGTATTGTGGAGTTTCCTGTGAGTGTGTGTAATTTGAGAAGGAAAGACTCTTACGCTTGGCCATCGTAAGATAAATCATACCCTGTCAGGAGTACAATCCTCAGCCATACACCACATGAGAACGCCACATATGCATATAGCTCTTTCAAATAATTTAGGGGGGAGGGTGAAATCCTACTGACAGATTTCCTTGGAAACCAATCTTTGCAACTGCGTTAAAATAGATAGGGACCCTTCTCACTTTGCAATAGGGCCCGTTTCTTTTTCAAAACTGATCCTGAGTACAATAATGGAGACATGGACAGCTTTCTTGGGCTACCTAAAGAGCATATGCCTTTTTCCCAAGCCTTCCAACACTATACAACAGTTTACTCAATCATTTACTAGCAGAAAAGATAAAGTTATATATGATTAGTGGATCTTCATTATTTTGTCAGTTTTGCTCTTAATTAAAAGTTGGCTGCACAGATTGCTCATTTATCTTCATTGCAATGAAAGAGAGCTCTCATTGTTTTGACATGTAAAACAGTCATCCCAACATCTTCACAGTATATGCACATTTTACAGATAAATTCTCCAATGGATAGAGATTGAATGAAATTTATAGCCTAATTGAAATGTTCCGAGTTTACAGGGTCATTCTAGCGATCAGAGAAGTTAGGTAGTAATGATATACAGTGGGAGGTTTACTAAAATGTACCTTAATTCTTGATAAAAAGAAAACACAAGTGCCTTGTAGGGATGAGCTAGCGTGCTCAGTGATACTCGGATATCACTCGAGTATCTGGATGCTTGGATATGCTTGTCACTCAGTGAGCATTAGCTGATGCTCGAATTTGAAACTCGAATCCCAACCCTGCATGTTTGGAGCCTGTTACACAGCCAATAAACATTGGTGACTGCCTGCGAGCCACTGTAATGCTGTAGCCATCTTGGTAGTGGCATTACTGTGATTGGCTGGCCTCATTAGAAGTTATAGAAATACCGACGCTGCCATGCTCGGCACACTGACGCCATTGCAAAGCTCAGGGACAGTTTTTATTGGAGGAAAAAAGTGCTTGTCCAGGCCTATGTGTGCACAGTTTAATGAACCAGAGTCCTCTAGTGTTGATACTGATGCTGAACCATCATACTAACAGTCCTTGTAAGGGCTAGTCTTGTGTGTTGCTGTTTGCATCAGTTGCATTTAGCATAGCGAGGGACAGTTGCAGGAGCAGGAAGAGTGTCTCTAGGCAGGGCTTAGGACTTTGAAATCCATTGCAAAATAACACATCCTAGATATCACTGAATGAAATATTCCTGTTGCAAATCTTTATTCATTACATAGTGAAATGCGTTGAGGACAATAAAACTTAAAAATGATCAATGTAAATTTAAATTAATATCCCATGGAGGTCTTAAATTTGGAATGATACTCAAAATCAAAGTGGAAAATCAAATTACAGACTGATGCAACTTTAGTGGAAATGCCTCAAGACTAGAGATGGGCGGACCCCTGGATGTTCGGGTCCAGCGGGTTTGGCCGAACAGTTACAAAAAGTTTGGGTTCGGGTACCAGAACAGTACCCGGACCCGAACCTGGACCCCATTCACTTGAACGGGGGACCCGAACATCCAGTGTTAGCCATGCTGTCATGTGCATGACAGCGCGGCAAACACTGCTTCTGATTGGTGGTGAAATCATCCCTGCAGGTCAGAGAGCCACGGTTCCCACGCTGTCAAAAGACAGCGTGAGTGCTCAGCTGTGATCGGAGGTATGAAATTTACCTCCGGTCACTGATGTCAGCTGATGGGACTACAGCTCACAACAGCGAGAGCAGGAGCGGCTGATGGGAGTGTTCAAGAGCCGCTCCTGTGCTGTAAATAAATAATAAAAAACAGCGTGGGTTCCCCTGTATTTTTGATAACCATCCAGGAAAAACTCACAGCTAGGGGCTGAAACCCTCAGCTGTCAGCTTCAACAAGGTTGGTTATTAAGAATAGAGGAGTCCCCAAGATTTTTTTTTAAATTATTTAAAAGGCGCATCTATTAGATGTGCCAATTCTGGCATTTTGCCGGGATCTTCCCACTTGCCCTGCAGCGGTGGCAAGTGGGGTTAATATTTGTGGGGTTGATGTCACTTTTGTATTGTCAGGTAACATCAAGCCTATGGCGTAGTAATGGAGAGGTGTCTGCATTTTTACTAAAAAAAATAACACTTCAGTTATACTCACCTTACACCTAATTCCACCGAAGCCCTCGTTCTGTAATAAAACTAAAATAAAAAAACAATATAACTCACCTCTCTGTCATTCTGTCCCAAGCCTTAATCCATGTCTGGGATAAAACAGTTTTCAACTTGGACGGTGCCAAGATGCGACCATCCAGGCTGAGAACCACTGGTGACTGAACTCCTACACGCGCAGCCTCAGTAACCAGCGGTGACATCATCGAGGTTATCTCCAGTC
>VIAB01008372.1:5953-17544 GCA_009801035.1 Oophaga pumilio
GAAGAATCCGGCCCATACCCGAGCATTTAACCCCTGAGGGTGCGACTGATTTTTCTCTTGGTCCAACTCTCCGCGAGGAAATCTTGGATGAGACTCGCCCATTGGAGTCTATTGGGGGCGTAGAAGAAAAACCTAGGAAACTGTATTTGATCATGTACATTTTTTGAATGCAGACATATGGAAACGGATTGAACACGGACATCACACGGATGTCACATAGACGTAAAAAATATGGACACGTGGATGGCGCTAGGATAACAAGCAGTTGAAAATTTTCTTGCTGAAACTCAGATGATTTTTCAGATGCTCGTCTGTCCCTGGCCTTGGTAATAGGAAATCCTGCACATTTTCTAAATGGTGTAGGCTTTTTTTTTCTTATCAGTGACTATAATTCTAAAATGAGATCGTTTTCTAAAGTATTAAAAATGTAGAAATCCAGACATCCAGATTTACGGTAATACATCTGAGCTGTGCTCACATTCAGGTATTGAACCTGCTCCATTTCATCAGAAACAAAATGGTCAGGAAACCCCAAAACAATGAGCAGTTTCAGTAAGCGGCCCTGGATGTTATAAACACATGCAACAGACTTTTCCACATCCTGCTGCTGGAAGGAGGAGAATATCCTATTGTTTAAAGAGGATATCATGAAATAATGGTTATATTGGCTTCATAGACTGCTGGATGAAAATGGAAAATCTCCCTTTTATTTTCCCACCTTTTAACCTATCTTTTCCACCACCGCGTGCCAAATTCTTATTCGATATGTTTATTTTCTGTCTGCGTGCTAGGTCTGCTGGGCAGTACATGGCCTGTGGCCAGCGCAGACACCCAAACATCCCCACTCCAAAGACAAAATCAAAGAAGTTCTGCTTAGAGAAAATGGGATTGTGCTCACATTTAGGGCTCATTCACACAAGCAGATTTTTGGTCCGTGCACAGTCTGTGTAAAAAAAAAAAAGAAGCTAAATCTGCACCTGAAAAAAAAATTGCAGCATGCACTAGTTTCCTACGTGTGTTGGATGAGATTCCCCCCTTTTAAGTGTATGGGTGCGAAAAGAAGCTGGATCCCAAACGGAGCAGTAGTACAGCACCCTTTTTTTACGGATACATTGCAATTCCGTTACATAAGAAACTGTAAATTGTCTTGTAAAGGATTAATAGCTGCTGAGAAATAAACAGACTGTATACGGACTGGACACAGATGACAAGTGAGAAAAGAATCGTCCCACTTTTCTGGATGACATTTTTAATGTTTTTTTTGTATGCTCGTGTGAACCTACCCTTCAACATAGTCAAGATCTCTGCTTGCAGTCAAAAAATTAAAACGTTCGCAGGCTAAAAACCCATCCTGAACGTGTCCACAGCCCATTAAATGTATCTCCATGATGCAGCCAGACTGGGTAATCCCAACCTAACGAGTGACTTACCTTGGTCAGCAGCGCTGTGGAGTCGGTAAGCCAAACCTCCGACTCTGACTTCAATTCCTAAATTTCCATGACACCAACTCCGACTCCCTCATACCAGGGCTGTGGAGTCGGTAAGCCAAACCTCCGACTCTGACTTCAATTCCTAAATTTCCATGACACCGACTCCAACTCTGACTCCACCAAAATGGGCTCTGACTCCCGACTCCGACTCCACGACTTCGACTCCAACTCCACAGCCCTGTATGGTCAGTTTTGATCCCCTTTAGGTCCTAGACACCTGCACGATGTTACCACAACTTCTTCATAGTCATGATTGTTTTTAGAATATCTTCACACCTAGTAGATATATTGCAAAAACATATGTGAATAGTGCCCTATCCTTAAAGAGACTCCCCCAAAAAAATATTGCCTTAAAAGGATTAGAGCAGTGGCGGACATATCATTGGTGCAACCTGCCCAAAAGGTAAGGGGGCCCACTGTCAACTCCAAAGCAATGAGCAGCTTCTATGACAGACATGTAATTGGGTGTATTATGACAAAATATAGGGCTGCTATATAGAATATTTTTTGATTTAGTAACAAAAAGCTAAAATACAAAGAAAATGAATAGAAATGTATAAAAAAATATGATGTTCAACCGCAAGTTTTTTCATGAAACGGAATCATTCTTGTCTATGGGCAGATCTAGCGGCCATTCATGGGTTAGTTACCGTAGCAAACATAGTCTATAGACAGGCTGTTCTGGGGAAAAAAAAGTAACTCTTCAATTTTGGAAAACCCCTTTAATTTTCTGTGCTGTACTGTATGTTTATTCTAGAGGAGTAACGGCAATGAATCTACCAGACTGCAGTCACACTGTATGACTGAAGAACTGCAGATCTCTGGGGGGTCTGAACTGTTCACATCCTTTTGATTCAGTAAATGCATAAGGCTAGCCTTAGTTTGCATTATGTTTATTTTTAATAAAAATATTACTTTTTCACCAAAACAAGTCATAACCAACATTTCCTGCTCAGGATATCCCCTCTTACTGCCAAATGTGACACCCCATACTGAAATATCTCGGTCCTGCCATGGCCACGGTCAGCAGCTCTTCCCTATGGCAGACTGCAGCTTTCCGGTCTCGTACATGTGTTGGCATGTGCTGCCACCCACATCTACAGACTATAATTGCTTTCCTATTGACGCCCAGCAGTTTGGGCATTGTAATTATACCGTGTAGTCTGTATAATACATATTTATTATCAGTACAGTAAAACATTATTGTTAATGGAAAAACTAATTGCTTGCTTTTTGTTTCCAAAATGCTTCCATGCTTTGAATCTTGGTAAGTAACATTTACTTGTCGATATAAAATGATATGTCTTCTTTCCTTTATGTTCTAAACAAAAATCACTCAAACGCTGCCACTATTGTTGATCAGTTCTATACTGTATAGGGTATTGCGGCCCAACCCCATTCACTTCCATTAAGCTCATGGATAATATTGGCACTTATTGTGATAGAGGACAGCCATATTTTTATTTTTTACATCAACCCTTTTAATTGTTTTTTATCAACATTTTGACTCTGGATATTTTCCCTTGTTACTTAGCCTGGTCAACTACACTGGATAGTTGTCTACCTGACACTTTTTTGGCCATCAGCTATCTGTTCCGACTCCTTTATAAACATGAATGCTCGTTTCGATCGAGTGTGCATATCTTTTCAATAAAAAAGGGAGTAAGCTGATGCCAGAAATTTCCAGTAGAACAAAAGGTTCAGAAGTTGGATTTTAGTTTATCTTCCTGCTATGGGATTGTCTGGAAGTCTTGGGAGGTCCTGGGAGTGTCTGGTGGTCCCTGAAATGCACAGGTTAAACTGATATACATGTATTGTGTATGGCTGAAACAAACAAAATGTTGTAGAAAAGCTTTTTACTGTGATTTAGCAGAGTATTTTCAGGCAAATCCCTGAGATCTTGTGTCCTTGCCTGAAAATGATTTGCTTGCTATTGCATCAATATGCTGTGTCCACGTTACTGGATGACTGTGTATGTGAGCCTGTATACATTGATTAGATGAATTTACTATCTGTCCAGGCATACAATTCTTCTACTGTCTTCTCTTCAGTTTGTTTCCAGGCATGCACAAATGGTCACAATTATTTTTACTAGGGCAAATTTTGGGCATCTTGAGGCCTTTTTAAAGGGGTTGTCCTTAAATAGCGTATTAATGACCTATCCATATGATAGGAGATCAGTATAAGATAGGAGCGGTGGTCTGACACGTGGCACTCCCACTGGTTAGCTGTTATTTGCTGTGGAAGTGTCCTGATAAAAATAGTATATGGATCTGGAACAGCACATCTTAGCACACTGTTTACTGGCCATTCCTGGGTACTAAACCTTGTCTCTTATTTAAAAGTGGTTGTCCAGAACTTTTTTTTTTTACAATGTGGCTGATAGGCGCCTAGTTGCAAACTACATGCCTGTTGTGCCTGGTTCCGATCTCTGTCGGCAGAGACTGCTTCTGCCGGCTATTCAGAGGCTTCCTTTGACATCACGCGACAGAGCAGCCGCTTCTCATCCACTCTACTCTGCTGATGGGTCTTGACTGCTGACTTCATGTTGATTGACAGCCAGCTCCCCAGCTCCCCACTGCCTAATTGCGGGAATCCACTGGCCATTAAACAGACAAAACCTAAGATAGAAACAAAATGGACATTTACCCTGCTGTAAGTAAAGAGCAATAACGCATATAAATAACACAGGGTACATAGTAAACACTTTTTGATTTAAAAAAAAAAAAGCATAAAAGCCATCCCACCAGCGTGTACCCAGTCGGGACATTCCAAACCTCTAGTATTAAAAAATTACCATGTGTCGAAAATTAACCTCAACATGAATAAGGGTCAGGCCAGACCGGGACCCAACTGTGGGAAGCTACATAAACGTAATGCCCACCTCAAGAAAAGGGGAGGCCAAACCATTGTGTGCACCGAGTGCAAAAACCTAAAGCAGAACTGAAAGCAATCAACTGGAGTATAATTAGGTACACATGCAATGTACAGGAAAATGTCACACTGGCCACTAAACAGACAAAACCTAAGATAGAAACAAAATGAACATATATCCTGCTACAGGTAAATAAAAAGCAATAGTGCATATAATAACATAGGGTTCTTAGTAAATAGTACTAAGTAAACACTATTTTTGATGAGTTGGCCCCGGTCTTGCTCTGCCCTCATTCACATTGAGGTCATTTTTGACACATTGTAAGGATTTACTACTAGAGGTTATTACTGTCCCAACTGGGTTCACCTTGGCGCTGGTGGGACGGCTTTTACGCTTTTTTTTTAATCAAAAACAGTGTTTTCTAATTGCCCTATTTATGTGCACTATTGCTTTTTTACTTACAACGGGGTGTATGATCATTTTGTTTCTATCTTAGGTTTATGGTTCATTTTTCTGGACCCATTACAGATAGTTAATTAGCGCAGAATATATACAAGTTAAACGACACTTGGTTACTGACTTGTTCATGGGCTGACAAAAAATGGACAGGAAGAAATGATCTTTAATATGTCTTCTTTGTCAAGTGATTTCCAGCGTGATTACACACTCAGAATCACTATTTAGCAGGTATGGATTGCATACATACGTACCGTATATCTACAGATCTGAGTCCGTATAGACATGTACAGTAAATGAACCATGCCACCTTTCACTTTCCCATATAGTATAGTATAGGAATTTGTAAGCATTAGACGCACTCTTAGGTGTTGCATATAGTTTTTTTCTGCATTTACCTCTTAAATATATACATATAATGTGAGATGTCATTTTCGCAATCCATTTTGTACCGATTTCTGTGTACGCTTGCCCTTGGGATTTCAGAAAACCCAAAAGATTTAGATTTTCTTGTCTTCCCTTGGAAAGCTTAACTGCTACTCAGAAATCTGTGCAACATACGTCTTTCTTTGCTGGCAGAATAAAAAGACTGAGAATAGAGGCCAAACTCTTGTTTCTCTCATCTGTAGTGAAATAAGGGTTGTAAAAAATAAAGTGAGTTTTTCTGTCCATAAAGCCACAGACATATGTTTTCCATCAGGCTCTCTACTGTCTGACACCTGACATTGGATAGTCCTTATAAGTTAACGTGAAGACAAACAAATGGTGGGTAGGAGGGATGAAAATGGCTCTCAGCTGAATTCATCCTGCTGACACAAGCAGAATGAATCCTCAGTAGAAGGCAATCTGTCGGGTTAGCACCTGGCTATAGGTCATCTCCTCGTTAATACTACTGCCGACTGCTCCTATAAAATACTACTTCTATTCCATCATTCAGAATTGACGTTTCCATAAAAGTCTTATCACGTTTCATTTTTCTTTTTACTATATAACACTTTGAAGATATGACGCCCTTCTATATATGAAGATAGCACTGTAAATCATGGGCAGCTCATAAGGATGACAATAATTTCATAGTTATCTACTAAATCATGGATTCCATCATATAAATCCTTCTAAAATTATCCAACAGTTTCAACATTTTCTAACTTCCTACTCAAAAACATTTTCAATTGTCATTCATTTTGTCTGGTTCAATTTTGTAATTAAATTCTTTCACATTAACATGGCAACCTGCTTGGACGCAGTCCATTGTCCGTCATCCCATCTCAGTGCTGAAATCACTGGAACAGTGGATGTTAGGGATTGAGACCATGATGGATTCTCATAAGATTTCTTCCCCATAGGTCTGCAGAGCGCAGAATCATTTACTCCATACTTCAGACTTATGCCCGTGGTTAATGTTGCCACATGCCCGACATTTCATGCTAAATGCATTGTTATGAAATGGCTCTGTCTTCAGAGGCGTTATTTGTAGCTCATAGACCTCAATGCAAAATCTCCCAACAGGGACCCCATTGATACCATTTCTACAATCATATTGGTTTCTTCTTATGAGCCAAAGAGGCTCCATGGCCCGGGTTGGTGAGCATCCCCTGCATCCGCAATAGCTACATCTCTGGTAGTCTGGAGCAGCCAATGAACTAACACACCGACATATACTGTTCAGATGGAGGACAAAGGACAAGCTTTCAGCCTCTGTCTTTTTACAAATAAGAATCTGTAAAACGTATGAACTTAGCGCTTTCCCAGTGCATAAAGCAGACTGCTAAAATGGTGTGAAAAATAGACTTCGTTGATCTATTTGTTTCAATGTAAGAAGCAAAGTTGGAAAACCTCACCAAAAATCAGATGTTTCATCAACTGTTGATGTCAAATTGATAATAGATTTAAAGGGCTTGTCCGACCTTAGGGTACAAGTCTGCAGTCACTCTATGTGACTGTAGACATGTGAATCCTCACATCACGCGCATGGTGAGCTGTGAAGACTCTCTGGTGTCGGCATCGGGAGTGGCGGGCACATGACCGCATACATGATTTCCATACATGCGGTCACGTGCCGATTAGATGGACGTGGCCTCGCTCAATGCAAGAGTATTATACAAATCTCAAGCCTCTGCTCCCGGAGTACCGCACTCTGTGAGGATTCACAAGCCTGCAGTCACATAGAATTGGTCATGCAATCCAAAGTAATAGAAAAGTGGATGACACATAGAGGTAAAAGTATCCTCATATAGTGCGTGTAAGGGATCTAAATACATTAGAGATTTATTCCGACCGCTGACATCCCTCATGTGTGATCAAGGAAAATGGGTTCCTGTACCGCACCCAAGCAAAATGGCCAACAGTGGTCAGGAAATGTGAGAGAAGGAGAGATCGCTCTGGGCATGCTCGCTGCTTTCCTTGTGGTAGGATTAAGAAGCAGTGCACTACTAAGAAAGGTCCCTTTTGAGAACTTTCCATGTGTTGTTTTTTTTCCAGCTTTCCAGGGAGCAATTTAATTATCAGGTCACTCCCATAGATATAGTTTCAAATGCAAGAGAAATATGTGGCTGGGATTAGCTGAGGTTCGGATTGTATGCGTCTTTGGTGGGTGGCCTGGGGACACGCAAAGTGTTTCCTTGTTGATTCTACAAAGACGTAACTCTAGCCCATCAGCTTATGTAAATGAATGCATTAAGTTCTATTCTAGCTTGAACACATAATTATTATTATTACTTGTAATATCACAAAGCATCTTCTGTTCTTTGCCTGCCAAAACTTTATTAATCAACCAAATGTTTGTTTAGCCTTGCTGTACCTGTCAGTGCTTGCCTTATGAATATCTATTGTAAACCCTATAACCACTGGGTAGCCTTGTTTACATGGGAGCATCATGCATGTAAAGCATTGTATGGCAATAAGTATTTTGGTTGATTTCGTATGTCATATTAAACTTTTGTACTAATTATGGAATGCTAAATCCTAACAATAAACCATAACATTCTGAGGTGGGAGAACTCCTTTAAGTCTGGTCTGGAATGTTCATGGCATCAGACTGTCATGATTCTCATTCATACACTTGTGCTCAAAATGTACATACCCCGACAGAATTTTTGCTTTAGAGATTATGAACCAAAACTTTTTCTCCACGCATGGTTAGTGGTTTGGTGAAACCATTTATTGTCAAACTTATTGTGTTTTCTCTTTTTAAATCATGATGACAATCCAAAACATCCAAATGACCCTGATCAAAAGTTTACATACCCTGGTAATTTTGGCCTGATAACATGCAAAGAAGTTGACACAAATGGGTTTTAATGGCTACTAAAGGTAACATCCTCACCTGTGACCTATGACAAATGCCAGGAAAATTGTTCGGGATGCAAAGAAAAACCCACAAATAACATCAGCTGAAATACTGGACTCTCTGAAAACTATCGGTGTGGCTGTTTCAAGATGCACAATAAGGAGGCACTTGAAGAAAAATGGGCTACATGGTCGAGTCGCCAGAAGAAAGCCAAATGACCCTGATCAAAAGTTCACATACCCCATTTCTTAATACCGTGTATTGCCCCCTCTAACATCAATGACAGCTTGAACTCTTTTGTGGTAATTGTGGATGAGGTTCTTTATTTTCTCAGATGTAAAGCTGCCACTCTTCTTGGCAAAAAGCCTCCAGTTCCTGTAAATTCCTGGGCTGTCTAGCATGAACTGCGAGCTTGAGATCTCCTCAGAGTGGCTCAATGATATTGAGGTCAGGAGACTGAGATGGCCACTCCAGAACCTTCACTTTGTTCTGCTGTAGCCAATGGTAGGTCGACTTGGCCTTGTGTTTTGGATCGTTGTCATGTTGGAACGTCCATGTACGTCCCATGCGCAGATTCTGGGCTGATGATTGCAAATTTGCCTCCAGTATTTGCTGATAAGCTGCTGCATTCATCTTTCCTTCAACTTTGACCAAGTTTCCTGTGCCTTTGTAGCTCACACATCCCCAAAACATCAACAATCAACGATCCACCTCCATGCTTTACAGTAAGAATGGTGTTCCTTTCATCATAGGCCTTGTTGACCTCTCTCTAAATGTAAAATTTATGGTTGTGGCCAGAAAGTTCAATTTTGGTCTCATCCCCCCAAATTACCTTGTTCCAGAAGTTTTGAGGCTTGTCTGTGTGCTGTTTTGTGTATTGTAGGCGAGATACTTTGTGGCACTTGTGCAGTAGTGGCTTTCTTCTGGCGACTCGACCATGCAGCCCATTTTTCTTCAAGTGCCTCCTTATTGTGCATTTTGAAACAGCCACACCGCTAGTTTTCAGAGAGTCCAGTATTTCAGCTGATGTTATTTGTGGGGTTTTCTTTGCATCCTGAACAATTTTCCTGGCATTTGTCACAGGTGAGGATGTTACTTTTAGTGGCCATTAAAACCCATTTTTGTCAACTTCTCTGCATGTTATCAGGCAAAAATCACCAGGGTATGTAAACTTTTGATCAGGGTCATTTGGATGTTTTGGGTTGTCATTATGATTTAAAAAGAGAAAACACAATAGTTTGACAAAAAATGGCTTCACCCAACCACTAACCATGAGTGGAGAAAAGTTTTGGTGTTATCATTCATATTCTCTGAAAAAAGGCCAAGAAAGCAAAAATTCTGCCGGGTTATGTAAACTTTTGAGCACAACTGTAAATGAACATTGTAAATACGATCACATAAGAATCCATATAACGTGGCACATACAAAACACCATTACCTCAGGCAGATGATGGTTAGATGTCTTCATCACAACTTTTTTTTATTGTCCACCATTCCTGAGAGCTTTGCTTGTGGAAGTGTCCACAATACTTGCACTTTGATCACCTCATAACTACTGTTAGTAAAAATATATTTTCTAATTTTAAGCAAAAAATAAATAGAATGAAAGAAAACAAATCCTGTTTTGATCTGTGAACTCTTTTATCCTCCTAGTTAATTACCGTATACGCAACATGATTCACATTACAGCCTTTACTCTCACTGCTGAGTGCACCCCATGGTTTCTACAGTTCATTGTGTCATAGATTATTTTTAGTACTGGTTTGTATAATGGAAGTTTCCATAAGCATTATCATACATGAATATTTAATTATCTCCGATTGACCCATCTTTCTTCTATTCTAGTTCTGAATCATCAACATCAGCAACAGATGGCTTCCAACCCAGCCATATCTCAACAGACTCACCCTTCCCAGAGTCATCAAGCTGCCCTAATCAATTTGCCAAATGCGCTCACCACCCAACAACAGCAGCAACAGAAGCTCAGACTCCAGAGAATCCAAATGGAAAGAGAACGGATCAGAATGCGACAAGAAGAGTTGTTAAGACAGGTGAATGCATGATGTCATGTATGGTTAGTGGTGTTTCAGTGTTACAAAGTCTCGTGCCAACATGGTTGCAATGCAGTTAAAAAAGACATGCATCTGTTCTGTATAACTAGATGGCCCCTTCGGTGAAGCCGGTTACGCCCGTGACATGGTCAAGGTGACTAGTGTAGGGATAGTACAATATTAGGGAGAGATAGAAACATTGATGGTATGCTGTTACTGTTTTACAGAGTCAGCGACACAAAACTTGTAGTACAGCCTACATATGTATTGAACTGTACAGTGTTTAGCCCAATGTCGCCAGCATTCATGCGGCATGCCAACTAATCACCAAACATATTTTGTATTGCATGATGTATGATACAGAAACGTACAGCAATGTGATGATCAGATTTAATTTGGTATCAATACAATGGCAGCTATTTACTTGTAGCAAAACTACTTAATGTAAAATGGAGTTTAATTAAATTACAGGGGAAAAGGTTTATAAAACTGTAACTGAGTTTGTACTCATTAACCAATTCTCCAATAATCAGTAATTCGTATGTCTACTGGTAGCTTCACTCTATTAATGAAAACAATACTAAAGTACATGTAATAATACTTCAATTTTAATGCTTTTCACCATAAAGCGAACCTGTCAGCCGATTTTTGTTAAGAAAACTACAGACACTGTCAGGTTGGCACTGCTAAACTGATTAAAATGATACCTGGGGTGAAGAAATCCATCTTGTGGTTCTTGTGTAATCAGTGTTAGAAGTTTTCAGTTAATGAGGTGCCCGTGCTCTGGGGCGGGACTGTATGCAGAGTCTTATCTTGGTGCTCTAGGCCTGAGAAACCAAGGAAAGACCTGCCCACTGGCTGCCCCCTCTCTGTGCTTCAGGGCAGTATTTTGGCAGGTTGTTCCTTGGTTTCTCTGACCCAGAGCACCAAGATAAGACTCCAGTCCCGCCCTGGAGCACGGGCATCTCATTAACTGAAAACTCCTAACACTGATTACACAAGAATCAAAAGACAGATTTTTTTCAGCCCAAGTATCATTTTCATCAGCGGCAACTTGACAGTGTCTGTAATATACTTAACAAAGTCCTGCTGACTGGTTCGCTTTAGATACCCTGTTCACACTCCATATCCCATAAATTTAGTGAGGAGTTTATGGCAATATTTTTTTTAATGTATTAATTATGTTAAAGAGGTTGTACATGTCACTTTATGTGATTCCAAACTTCTGAATTCTCACAGCGTGCGGACCATATGCTGTCAGGATCCTCTGATACCGGCAGCGAGAGCGAGTGGTCATGTGACTGCAAGTATGCTATTTCCATATATGCGGTAATGTGCCGACTAGATTTTCTCAGCGGCGCTCAATTTACTTGAATGAGACTGCACATCTCAAACCTGGACAATACCTTTAAAAGGGATTACAGTCATTT
>VIAB01008372.1:29984-66987 GCA_009801035.1 Oophaga pumilio
ACATACAAACTCCTTGCAGATGTTGTCCTTGCTGGGATTTGAATGCAAGACCTCGGCGCTGCAAGGCTGCAGTGCTAACCACTGAGCCAACCTACATATTTCCAGCCACATTTCGAGTAGACTGTTTCTGGCCTTTCTCAAAACACTTACATTGATTAAGGAAGCGCTCATCTAGTCCCCCTGTGTCCATATGTATGCTCCCAATGCTTGCACCAGAGAATCCTCACAGCGCGCAGTGCATGCGAAGTGAGATTGACAAGTCTGCAGTCACATAGAGAGACTGCAGACTTCTAGATTAAGTTCGGAACACCTCTTTAAGGCCTCTTTCACACATCAGTTTTTTCCCTTCAGTAACAATCCGTCAAAGTTGGAAAAAAAACGATGCTGTGCAGATTGTAAAAAACTGATGCGACGGATCCTGGTTTTTGACGGATCCATCAAGGCTGAGAGAGAATGTTTTATGTGCCAGAATGGCTGTAGGGGTTAAATTAAAGGAATAGAAATTGTTCCGGTGCATGCTCAGTTTCACAAAACGGAATCCGTCGCTGGAATCTGTCTTTTGACGGACAGTGGCGGATCCTGCTCCAATAGGCTTCCATTATAACCTACGATGGATGGCGCTGGATCCGCCGTTGTACGTCTTTTCGACATACACAAAAAACGTTCCTGTGTCCGTTGTATCCAGCCGACGGACAAAGATTTTTCGACGGATCCGTCAAAAGACGGATGAAACATGTGGCCATCCGTCACAATCCGTCGCTAATACCAGTCTATGAGAAAAAAACGGATCCAGCAGCATCAATTGCAGGATCCATTTTTTTCACAAAACAACGGATTGTGACTGAAGGGAAAAAACTGATGTGTGAAAGAGGCCTAAGACGTCAGAGATTTACCTCTATGCCAAAATATTACAATTTCCAGCAGTGGGCTGAATCAGATTTTCATCAGTGTTTGGTCTGTGTGTTAGTATTTACCATCACAGCTTGAGAATCCTGCACCAATTTTTTGTTTCATACGAGAAAAACTGATGGAGGTTTCTCAAGCTTGTTCTATGAAATAAACATGAAGGACCGTACTATTGGTTTTTAATGGAACCGTATACTTCAATTGGTGAGTTTGATCTGTGACTAGGATAAAAAATGGACATTTCTCGGGCCGCAAAAACCACAGACATGTTGGCTACTTAATGGAACTTGTCTGTGTGTTCCTTTCTAATAGAACCATTGCCTGCGCGTGCAGTTGAGTGAGCCACCATGTTTTATCTGTGAAAAACATGGCTAGAACTCGTACTGTGAAACTCATGGTAGCTGCAGATACAGTTGTGGTCCAATGGGGACAGCAATGATAATGTATGGAAAGCGCTGCGGAATAAAATAGCGCTATATAAGCAAAGCATAATAATAACAATAATCACTGTCCTCTTTGGGGCTCGCAATCTAGATTCCCTATCAGTATGTATTTGTATTGTGGGAGGAAACCAGAGAACACGGAGGAAACCCGGGCAAACACGGGGAGAACATACAAACTCTGAGCAGATGTTGTCCTTGGTGAGATTTGAACCCAAGGACAAGGCTGAAGTGCTAACCACTGAGCCACTGTGCTGCCCTATGTTCACATTAGGGCTCAGATATTCCATTTGTCTGTTAGGTTATGAGGAACGTATTAGAAATATCTCTAAAATGGATCTTTTGCATTATAGATACAAGCGGAAGCAGATGGATTTTATTTATTACTTTGTGATCTGTCTGTTTTTAGAATTTAAAAAAAAGTTATTTTTTTCTTTTTTAAAAACGGACATGTAATGGTTCCCAGAGGGGTCCCATAATAATTAATAGGGTCCCTCTATTTCGGCTTGCAATCGTTATGCAGCAGATCTGTTTTAGATCTGTTTTTTTGGCCTAAAGTTCATTCATTTTCCTATGCTTTGTACGTTCTCTATACTGCACTGCCATGCAAAAAGACTCCCTCCTATGTTTCTGCAGATGTGGACCCCTTGATGTTTGTATTGTGCTCTCACAATACTGGGATGTGTATTGGCTTGTTGACCTTTCCTGACACATTCACAAGGCAGTTCCAGTAAATAAACCCCAATGCTGCACATCCCCAAGACATACCATCTTTATCTCATCAGTGCTGAGCCCGGACCCTCCCAGTACAGGAGCTAGGAGATTGCTCTTTGGTCTAGCTGGAGAGTTGCAGAGAGTTGACAGCCATGAAGAGCCTCTGGCTATGTCCTGACTATCCTACATACCATGATGCAGAGTGATACCCAGAATAATCCCCTCCAGTTATGAAGCTGTTTGCATTAGACTTAATCCACACTCCACATAGGGGCTCCCACCTACAGATTGTCATCAGAGAGTTACTTGTACATTAGATATAGGAAAGATGTATATCTTCGTACCGTGTTAGCCAGTAGATAGAAAAATATTTAGACTTGAGAGTCCTCAGTGGTTGATACCTTTTAATAGCTAACTGAATGGCTACCATCTTTTCAGTTAGCCATTAAAAGGTATCAACCACTGAGGACTCTCAAGTCTAAATATTGTACATTAGAGTCGTTCTTTTGTGTCTTCTGAAGATTCGGCCATAGATGTCATAATAACTGTGACCATGATAAATGTCCCCTCTTCTTACGATTAAATATGTGCACACAGGGTTTTTTTTCAGGTGGTGAAAAATGACAAGTCTTATAGTGGATACCAATTCAGGAAACTATTCTGTTGGGAGTTTTTTTATTTCCACGTTTTTCAAGTGTTTTTGGAGAGTTAGGCTGTGTTCACAAGTTGCCTTTTTGCTGCGTTTTTAAATGCCAATTTTAGACTGCGTTTTACCAGTACCTGCACAAGCTATGAGATTTCAGAAATTTCATATACACACATTGTTTTCTTTTTCCTGACTGATTTGGAAAACTACTGCGTTTTTGCATACTGCAGCACATCGCTTCTTTCAGCGTTTTTGCAGCGTGTTTTCACCCATAGAGAGTAATGAGTAAGTGCAAAAATGCAGCAAAAAAACGCAGGTGTCAGGTTTTGTTGCGTTTTTGGTGCAAAAACCTTAAGGAAGTTGCAGCATGATTTTTTTTTGGGGGGGGGCAGTAAACTTTATCAGCATGCACAAGAGAGAACAAAAACGCAACAAATACACAGCAAAACCTCCTATTTCTAAGCAGCTTCTTTATTGCCAAGAGAGCAGGTTTTGCCTGCAGAGGAGAATGCAGCAAAAACACAATGAGTGAACATAGCCCTATTTTCTTGAAAAGATTTTTTGCAAACTTTTGATTGAACAGTGCACAGCCAACTTCAGATCATTTTCCATCAGGGACACTTCAAAGGAGTAATTTTCTTCCACCAGGCGATTTTCAATACCTGAAACAGAGGGAAAATGCTCAAAAACTGAATGTAGGAACACAAAACTATTTTCCAATGGAAATGAATAGAGTCTTCCAAGCGTTTTGTGAACCATTTTTCACGTGTGTTATGAAGTGGACCCGCTCCAAAAGACTCAGTGTGCATATGTCCCATACCTGCTAATTTCTTCTGTCTGTGTCTTAAGGTACTGTCACACTAGGCGAGATCGCTATCGATATCGCTTAAGCGACACCGATTTTATGATCGTCAGCGACGTCGCTGTGTGTGACATGTAGCAGCGATGTGGCCCCTGCTGCGATGTCACTGATCGTGCACGAACGTTCTGGACCGTTTTTTGGTCGTTGGCGTCCCGCTGGTGAGCCTGAATTGCTGAGTTTGACGCCCTTTATGAACGACGAGCGACCTCGTTGGCGACTCATGTCAGCGGCGCAGGCGGGACTAGGTTTTAACGCCCCTCAGCTCTGATTGGTGGCCACAACATCTAGTCCTTTCTGCGTTGTTGCGAGGATACTATCGTGTGTCGGGTTTTGCGATCCTGTCAGAGTCGCTACAGCGCTTCATCTTTGCCATTTATACAAGACATTTTTGGTATCCTGAAAAAATGAATCCGGGGCAAACGCGATAGCGGCACAGACTGGATCGCAGTAGCTGCAAAGCAGAAGGCTAGTAGGACGCAGTATGAAACGATGCTGGAAATTCGTATGAACCACTTGCGTCGTCTTTTATGATGCGGACGTCCAATCACTAAGCGAGAGCTGTGACTTTTGACATACAGTGACCACCAATCTGTGCTGAGGGGCGTGGAAAAGGTTGTGCTCAATCTTTAACAATACATGCTGTGTGACAGGTCCCAACGACCGCCGCAGATCGCTGATGTGTCGTTTATGAGATCTTCCTGTTTGGAAGCTACTAGCGACCATATAGCGATCACACCAATGATCTCACCAGGTTGTGTCGTTGTCGTGATCGCTGGTGCGATCGCTTAGTGTGACAGTACCTTTATACAGCAATGGCTCAGTTGTGAGGTTGATTAGATAAGAGATGCAAAAGTTTACATTTTACTAATTAGTTTCTTCGGTAAGAACAGGAGCAGAGGATCCTCAAGAAAAAGAATAAAAATGAAAAAAAAAATCATAAATTGGATTACCCCTTCAATCTTGATAGTTACTCTCATTGTCACCGCCTCCCCCCAAAAAAAATAAAATAAATAATTTTTTTATTGTATTTTTCTTTCAAATAAACTATTTAAAGATATATTATGCTGAAAGGATGCTATTAAAATATATAATTACCGTACTGCCTAGAAAACTGGGTGGAATAATGATGTTAATGAATGGAGTATAAATAGGTAGACTGAGATAACGTGAGCGCAGGTCACGTGCCCGGATACTCCCATGCTTTCATTTATGACGCCCTCCCCATGACTCATGTGTCTGTCAAAGTATAAGAGATGATGATGCACCACCTCTGTGCTTCACCCATTGTTTCCAGGTTTTTGGAACAAATGGAAACTAATTATGGTATTTTACTTGTGAGCTGTTGAATTAATACATTTGGATTTTTTTGTCTGACTAAAATATAGTATCCCTGCCGAAAGCAATCCAATAACCTGTAACTTTTGTAAAAATGTGTAACCTAATAATAATATGTAACTTACACAACAGTCTGAATGAAGTTTCGTCTGAACTTGTGATCATTTCATCATCTATATAAATCTTTGCACATGAGAAGTCTATATGGGATGCATAGTTGACACGTGTCCTGAATGTTGGTTTTTTTTTTAATCCAGGAAGCTGCTTTGTGCCGGCAAATTCCAATGGAATCTGAAAACATTGCCCCTGTTCAAAACACAGTAAGCCCCCCTACCATGACCCAGGACATAAGATCCATAACAAACAATGGCTCAGACCCTTTCCTCAGCAGGTAAGTTGATTGTTTCAAAGTAGATACTGCCTAGATATAGAATCTTAATAGGTATTTGCTAACTTCCATTCCGTCTGCTTTCCTCCATAGTGGACCATACCACTCAAGAGAGCAGAGCACAGACAGCGGGCTTGGCCTTGGGTGTTATAGCATACCAACAACACCTGATGATTTCCTTAATAATATGGAAGAAATGGATACAGGTAAACACAAAAAAAACTTTAATCAAATAGCGTATTTAATTCATTGATTTGAAAAATAGAAAATTATCAATTAGGTATGTCTCACAATAACCTATGCACTGAGGCAAACAGCGATCTATATATGAAAGTGGGGATTAGTAACCACTGTCCTCCTATGGCTACCTGGCATACAAATGCTGTGCCACACTCCAAATAAACAAGTGGCTGTACTGCCCGACACAACACGCATGCCATGGTCGGTACCATGACAGAGTGTGGTTTCCTCTATTTCAGTGGTCAGAAGATGGCAGTTTTGGCTACAAGCACGGCTGCACTGGTTGGATCTGCCTTGTTTTACAGTTTGCTGTGCAGATTTCTCTTGTTCAATGGTTGCAAGAGTTAAACTCTCCTGCTTGTCTCCTAAAGCCTTACATCCTGAATTATCTCAGCTGTTCTGATTTCTCCACTCCCCTCTAGTATAAGTACTCACCTCTTAGCTTTGCTAGTTGCCAGTGATAGCTTGCCATATCTTGGAATTGGTTTGGAGCTGTTAGCCGTGGAAAGAAGAGTCGTTTAAGAGTTATCTCCGGAGATTGCTGGAAGTTTGTCTAGTGTCTTCCTTTTCCTTATCTTCCTTTTTGTTTGTCTCTCCCTTCCTTTCCCTTTTTGTACCATTCCATAGACTGGGTGCGCATTGAGCGATTGCTGTTTACTCTTACCATTGTCTATTTCCCTTTGTGTCCTCAGCCAGGGCCATGCTTAGTGCAAGATAGGTATAGTAACGTGATCGCCACACGGGATGAAAGAACCCATTTAGGGATGACAGGGAGCTCAGGGTTGCGCAGAGCAAGTTTAATGGATTGTCCCTCAAACCTTTCCCTAGTGGCAGTGCTCCCCTTCCCATCTACCTCTCCGTGTTAATTCTGGCACTTAGAGCGTGACACCGCATGCATGTGTCAGTAAGGTTTTTTTCTCAACTTTTTAGCAAACTGGCTAAGAGCCTTCCTCTGGATCAACTAAGATTTGGTTGAAAAGGTTGACCTGAATGGACAATTGCTCAGTCCCCACAGAGCAGGCATATTAACAGCAGCATATCTCAGTTTTCGCAGATGTACAGGCACTGATTGTACATAAACGATCCAATCAGCTAACAAATGTGCGTTGCTCGTTCAGTGACTGATCGTGGCATGCCTACACCAGCCTGTGATTGGGAGTGGGTGTTCTTACAAATGCCCGTCCTGTAGATTGCTGCCCAGTGTGAAGGGCATTTTCATTTTAGCAATATATTGTGTTAAAAAACTGAGCTTTCCAACTCAACTGCAATCCTTCACAAAAGGTAGCTTATAGGAATAGTAGTAACAATGGAGCGCTGTCAGACAGAAATGCCCCCCAGGTCTGTCTTGTTTTTCCTGGCACTTTGCTGGATTAGAACTTTATAATTATTTTCATTATATAAAGAAACTTGCAAAGAACTGCACAAGTATAATTATACTACACTTACACTGAGTTCCAGGCTAAAGTATGTGCGGCAATGTACATCTTGTCCAATTCTTGTCACCCACTTCTTCTCTCCATAAATTAGCTGGAGGTTTTTTCTTCTATTTTTATGTAAAAACATTGGACATAGTAGAGTTGGGATTGCATGTGTGTGTTGTGTTGCACTATATTTCTTCTTGTTGACTTTGTTACATAATACCTTTTATATACGGCTGTTCTTCTTGTGCACCTTCTCCTACGGCACATAGGTATCCATTTTCCCATTTTAACCAGCAGATATGGGGCATTCTAAAGCTGCTCAGCTGGCATAATGAAAGGACGGTTACTGTGAGGAAAATAACTTTATTTCTCCCGGCAGCCTCTGGCTTTCAGTCATAGGGGTGCGACCGATGCGGCTTCAGTACATAGTGAGTGGCGGCTGTAACCATGACTTGGCACATTAACTAACGGCCATCTCTGTGACATATCAATGCAGAGCCACCTGTTGGTCCAAGTGCCTATGAACCTGCAGGTTAACCCCATATATGCAGATTATGGCTAAATTGACATGTCCAGTAGTCATTTTTTAGAACTGATCCAGATGCAATCCGTTGACAATTGAAAATCCTGTTGAAATCAGTTTTCTTAAGACTGATTGCTGCTGGTTCCGTTCTGTCGGATGATTACTGGACATGTGAACATATCCTAACAGTGTTTGGACGCATGACATATTCCTATTAATCCATTCACGTGAACAGGGCTGAGCTGTTGATTGATGGGAGAGACTGGCACAGATCATATATTATCTATGCTGATGAAAAGCAATCAATTGACGATCCCAGAAAGCCACATTAAGGTGTAACAAAACTTTCAAAAGCGTTATTGTACAGTCATGGCCAGAAGTTTTGAGAATGACACAAATATTAATTTTTTACAAAGTCTACTGCTTCACTTTTTCTAATGGCAATTTGCATATACTCCAGAATGTTACAAAGGGTGATCAGCTTAACAGCAATTACTTGCAAAGTCAATATTTGGCTAGAAAATGAACTTTATCTCCCAAAACACATTTCAACATCATTGCAGCCCTGCCTTAAAAGGACCAGCTAACCTCTTTTCAGTGATTGCTCCATTAACACAGGTGTGGGTGTTGATGAGGACAAGGCTGGAGATTAATCTGTCATGATTAAGTAAGAATGACACCACTGGACACTTTAAAAGGAGGCTGGTGCTTGGCATCATTGTTTCTCTTCTGTTAAACATGGTTTTCTCTAAAGAAACACGTGCAGTCATCATTGCAATTCACAAAAATGGCCTAACAGGGAAGAGTATCGCAGCTAGAAAGATTGCACCTCAGTCAACAATCTATCGCATCATCAAGAACTTCAAGGAGAGAGGTTCCATTGTTGCCAAAAAGGCTTCAGGGCGCCCAAGAAAGACCAGCAAGCGCCAGGACCGTCTCTTAAAAGTGTTTCAGCTGCGGGATCGGGCTACCAGCTTGCTCAGGAAAGGCAGCAGGCAGGTGTGAGTGCATCTGCACGCACTGTGAGGCGGAGACTCTTGGAGCAAGGCCCGGTCTCAAGGAGGGCAGCAAAGAAGCCACTTCTCTCCAGAAAAAACATCATGGACAGACTGATATTCTGCAAAAGGTACAGGCAGTGGACTGCTGAGGACTGGGGTAAAGTTATTTTCTCTGATGAATCCCCTTTTCGATTGTTTGGGACATCAGGAAAACGCCTGATTCGGAGAAGACAAGGTGAGCGCTACCACCAGTCTTGTCTCATGCCAACTGTTAAGCATCCTGAAATCATTCATGTGTGGGGTTGCTTTCTCAGCCAAGGGAATCGGCTCTCTCACAGTCTTGCCTAAAAACACAGCCATGAATAAAGAATGGTACCAGAATGTCCTCCAAGAGCAACTTCTCCCAACCCTCCAAGAGCAGTTTGGCGATCAACAATGCCTTTTCCAGCATGATGGAGCACCTTGCCATAAAGCAAAGGTGATAACTAAATGGCTCAGGGAACAAAACATAGAGATTTTGGGTCCATGGCCTGGAAACTCCCCAGATCTTAATCCCATTGAGAACTTGTGGTCAATCATCAAGAGACAGGTGGACAAACAAAAAACCTAAAAATTCTGACAAAATGAAAGCATTGATTGTGCAAGAATGGACTGCTATCAGTCAGGATTTGGTCCAGAAGTTGATTGAGAGCATCCCAGGGAGAATTGCAGAGGTCCTGAAGAAGAAGGGTCAACACTGCAAATATTGACTTGCTGCATTAACTCATTCTAACTGTCAATATAAGCTTTTGTTACTCATATGTTTGCAATTATTATATTTCTGTCTGTGATAAAAACATCTGTCAAACACACATAAAAACCAGAGGGCAGCAGATCATGTGAAAATATAATATTTGTGTCATTCTCAAAACTTTTGGCCATGACTGTATGTTGTAGCACTTTAACGTCCTGTAGATCAGTGATAGGTTAGGGTCCTGAGACCTCCATGATTTTTCAAAAGACCTTGTAAAAGCACTGATCTCCTACATGAGCATGCACACAGCAATGTCCACGTCCTAATAGAAAGTCTGTGGGTCTGTACATCACTATGCAGGAGTTTCTTCTCCCTGCTGAGTACTTTCCATAGTCTTTTGACTGATCGGTGAGGGTCTCTGGACCTGCAACCCCATGGATCTACAGGACGTTTAAAGTTCTACAAATTTATTCACAGTTATTTTTATAATACAATGCTAATTTCTATCTACAGGTGAAATTCTGGCACAGCCAACATTAAACCTGAATCCACAGACACGTTTTCCAGACTTTCTTGATGCTCTTCCGGGGACAAACGTTGACCTGGGAACACTTGAGTCTGAAGATTTGATTCCGAGCCTGAATGACGTGGAATGCGTGCTGAACAAAAGTGACACCTACCTCACCTGGCTGTAGACGCTGGTGCTCAGGCTAACCTGGTCCTGATTCCTTCTCTTTCTGATAACCTAGCTTTATGTTTTCTCTTGTGGAAACATATGATGAGCCTCATAAAAAAAAAGTTGTTCAGCCGAATGGCCTACAGCTGTAATTCAACAGATCATTGTCAGAAAGAGATATACTTGTTCTTGTATAGAGTTTCTTTATTGTATCACCACTACACAAAGGCTGTGAGATTATCTACAACAACCTGTGGCGTAGCTGTAGGAGGCCACCCAGAGTCAGACCTGTACATGGTCTTACTTGTTTAGGACACTAGTTGATTAGTTACAAGCAGATCATCATACACAACATAGGGCAGTATACTTTATTTATAACCGTAGAACCAAATGCATTTAACCCTTTTAACATAAGCGTTACAAATCATTGTAATTTTACAGAAAAATGTGCTGGAAATAGAATAACAAGTAGATTTTTTTATGCCATGCTACCTAGGATGTTCTCTTTTTTTTTGTGTGTGTGTGATTTTTTTTTTTTTAGTTTTTTTTGCCGAAGCACAAACATTACATTTAGCGTTGTTCTTCAGTATATTACTGTATAGCTTGTAGATAAATAAAACATTCTTCCAAGTAGCATTATGTTCAATAATCGCGAGACACTACAACATTGACCAGTTTTGGTACTAACTACCACCTTTATTGTAATTTTTTTTTAACAATGTGACTACAATCTTTTGTTTTTCTTTCCTGTTATTTTTAATGCATATTAGATTTTATTGTTTATTGTATTAAGCACTATTTTTTTTTTAACTAATTGTAACTGATAAATTCAGGCTTTTTATAATACAGTGTAACAGTATCTCTGAGACTTATCAAAGGGAGTATTTTAAATACAAAATGAGGTATTTTCTCCAGTGGGTTACTGAAAATATCGCAAAATTGGAGGATGATTAAGAAATCCGTCTCTGTATGATATATACTGGAACCCACTTTTATGCATTGTTGTTACTTATAATGTTTGATATGATAAAAAATATATATACTATTTGTCTATCCTGACCTTCCAACAGTGAAATATTATTCATTAGCTACAGTTGGAGCGCAGGGACTATCTGCAATATATTGTATATTACGTTGGAAATGTGGGACTGATGAAGCATTGAAAATATCAGTTATAACGCATGGTCACAAAATGCAGATGACGTCCTAAAAGTCCATAATACTTTTTGAATCATTATATTATAATATTTATATCGACAGACTAAACTTTATTTGTAACTTTTTGAATAAACCCATTTAAAAGGCATTATTGATCAAAGTCTCTTGTATCTACAAGAGCTGCTCTTTGCACTTACGGCGGGTATATGGGCTTACTCCCTCGATGTGGTCTTGCAGGACGCCTGCTCATTTGCAGACATGTTTTACTTTGGGCAGATGAAGAATGGCTCACATTTTGAAAGTGCACTTACTGGAAACCAGCGACCCGAAAAAGTTTTTTTTTAATTAGCATGGAGATAGATATAAATATATCTAATATTAACATTTTTTTGTACTGTAGATCTATATAAAATAATCTACCGTATGCATGATCTAGTGCTACTTTGCATTTGGACAAACTTCAGAGAGGTTTAGTATTTTATCCAAACTAATACAGTTCACTTTGTCAAGCAGGATCTGAAGAGGAAATGCATGATATTGAAAGGGTTCTCCACCTTGGACCATTCCTACTTCAGCTGTAAGAATCTGATACTAAGTGTTCAATTTCCCAGCAGCGCCACCACAGTGAAAATTAAGTATTGCACAGTGTCTATTCACATCAGTAGATTGTCTGTATATGGTCAGATAGGACAGGTCCTCTTGGGAAAGAGGTGCTCTTTTCCAATGCACCAAGAAATGAGGAGACCCTCACCGATCAGTCAAAAGTGTATTCTAATGTGGACAAAAGGGAAGGCAAGCACTAGGAACAACGTAATGCATCAGGTTCGCTTCAGAAAGGAACTGGTGACAAGTAGAAGCAAATGCTTTTGTGACGTCACAATAGGAGTTTCTAGGCTCAACCCAATGAATGTCTATTTTGCGAGCCCTGAATTTTGTAGCTAATAGCTCAAGAGTATGACGAAATCTCCATTGTGAAGTATTAACTGTAGGGAACCATCAAGGGCTCAAGTCAAGGGCCAATGTTACATTTACATGGAATGAGATATGACAGTAAAGAATGGTATGAATGCATGGCATGAGTTAGAGCCAAAGCAACGTTTTAATCATCTGATGGGGACTTGCAGGTGAATAATTTATGATATCAGAATTAGATTGTAGAGTTGAGTACTAGGTAGCAAGGATACATTGAGAATTGTTATTACATAGGTTGCTTATGAGTATTAGCCATAGACTAGAGAAAGTAATGTCATTGTGACTTGTGAAATAAATCCTGTCCAGTTAGATTGCATCTGTCATTAGTGAATTAAACAATTTGTAATGAAACGTTTGTTACTCCATTTTCTAACTTTATTACTTTACTTTTAATACGGGGTTAGTGTTTTACAGCATGTTGCATGGATTGTGAGCAGTTCAGGTTTTGAAAGGTTGAAATACTAAGGAAATGTCCTGGTGTCAGGACCACTGAATTACAAGAGAGCTGAAGCATTTATAGCCGTGCAATATGAGAGTTCTGAAAATAAGTCTGAGATCATTTACAGTATACTTGGCTCATGTTTAAATGCAGTTTGATATGTTTCCTGCTGTACACCAACGGGGACAACTCTACCCTGACAACAAACAGAACAACACACAAATAAAACCTCAACCAAAGTAGATGCCACGTTGCAGTAAAGGAGTGAAAATAATATGAAAATGTGACATTTCCAGCTCCAGTCAGCACAAGCACAATGTTAACTGCCATGACTAATATAAATATTCTTTCTGATATAGGGAGATTTTGGACAACGCACATGCCAGATCTCTAGCCTTTGGTCTGCATTGCCATTGAGGACCTTGTAAAATGCAAAAGTCATTAATAAAACATTCTTCTTTGGACCATGTACAAACAGCTCTCACTTTACTGTACAGGTACACATGGGTTCAGTATCAAATCAAGTTACTTTCATACCACGAGGCTTTAAAAAAGTAAAATACTATTTACCAATCCCTTTTCCCATTTATTTTCTAAAACTTTTCTGTTCCCCCTCCGGTCTCTGTACTTCCTGCTCAGTCCACACCTACATGTGACTGCTTTTGCTATTGATTGGCTACAGTGGCCACATCTGTTCTAGCAGAACAAGGAAATATGGAGAGTAGCCCTCTACCCTCTGCCCGGTCAGGACTCGCATGACCAGACCACTGTAGCCAATTATTGGCTGTAATTGTGGTGTGTTGGTCAGCACTGCAGCAAGTGATTGGTTGAACATGTCCATCTGGATGGAGCAGGAATGTGCAGAGGATGGCAGGGACATGAGAAGTGTTGGAACAAGAACAGCAGAGAATCAGTGGTTTTTTTTTTGCTTAAGGAGCAAGATAACCCTTTTATTATCAGTTATATATTCTGAAGTGTTATGGATGGTGTCATGAAGGTGAACAAAATGGCAGTTGTGGACTAAAACCTGCCCAAATCTTTTATTAAAGACTACTACTGAGGATGGGATACAATGCTTTAGGAAGTTGGTATCTACAGTATGTGCAGGAGACAGAGAGAAGAGGGACCCTGTGCAAGAACATTTACAGGTCTACAGTAGACACAAGCTGGTGTCACTTTGGAGGTGGAATTGGGCTCCCTTACCTCTTGCATCAATGTTGTGTCTGCCCTTGCATGTCTATATCAACCATATTAATTGATGAATAACATTAATTAACCCTTCAGTTCTCTCATTTGAAATTGCTTGTGTTGAATTTTGTGGCAATGTTTTCTCCTGCCTCATACTTCATGCATGTGAAGTAAATGTCACATGCCAAATCCCATGTCATGCATTAGACCCTTAGAATGTTTTTCTACCATGAGTCCCCTTTGATGGACGCATGATCTGACCTACATCTCCCAAATGTAGCTTTGTATCTCCTGGTTCTGCGATATCATCAAAGTAAGAAGTGGTTATGTCTGATCATAGAGAACAGAGCAGCCATCAAAGGATTGTAAACTTCATGTGATCAACATAACAAACTACTAGACACTGGGGCCTAGGGCATTTAACCACTAGAAACACATGTGAGAGGGCCATGGAGAGGCAATCTGACAACAGGCACACTCAAGTCAGATTTCCTGGTGGTGAGCTAGTGGTTCTCACACACTCCTCATTACGGATCCCTTAGCCAGATCCAGACTGGTCCACGGAGGAGCAGGTGAACCCCCAGTGAGTCCTTGTGCAGGACTGATCTTCCAACTCACTAGAAACAAAGACAATGGTTTTTGAAAACCAGAGGAAAAAATAAATATTTTTTATGACCGTAAACTCAATGTAATGTAAACTCAATGTGCCTAATATCAATCCATGTGACAATCAAATGCGGCTATACACCTTTTAATAGAGAATAAAAATACAGGAGAGGTCTCTCCAAATTCTTTTAGGCATTGACAAGTGTTTCAGATGGGTCCTCTGAAATTAATAGGAGGGTGGGCCTAGTTCCAATGCTTGTCTACCATCCTTATTTAGTAGATAAAAAGCCATGGACTACTCCCGACACGTTTCCTCCTCTGTACAGTATTCATCGCGGGAGTTTTATGTAGTCGTCTATTTCATGTGGCTCAGTACATGAGGTTCCTGCCATTTGTCACAGTTAAATGGAGCGTCCTACCTATATTTTGTAAATGTCCCGGCCTATTTTAGTAGGTGCCCGCCGGGCAATCCCTTTCTTTTCTGGGCACTGAGGCACGTCACTTCTGGTGGTTGGAACGCACTTCTTGGTTGTGTTCCAACTGAATCCAACTATATGTTAAGTAGCTGGTACAATAGACTTGTTCAATAAAAAATACCCACTGTATTATAAAACAAGCAGAGGTAAATTTGTGAATGACAGTAATGCAATATTTTTATCTGCAAAATAGTGGACCCCCATAGTCAATGTTACTGGTGGACCCTTGGAACCGCAGTCCAACACTACCGTTAGCTGTCCACTCCTAACTAACCACACATTTAATGTAATTGAGAATTGATGAAATAATATTCATTAACACCATATATCGGTAATAATCATCAAGGTTGTTCTTGTGGTTACAGTCCATCTTGCCTTAGGGAGTCAAAGTCTAGCCTCAGTCAAAACAACAACTTGTCCCTATAGTTTGATTTCTCTAAATGTTGGTGATCCCGGGATCTTCTCTAATTGACAACATTCAGTAGTTTGGATAGGAAATACTGCAGCTGACAGCTCTTGGCATCCCACATATATTCTTAGACTTTCCTCAAAAATTGGCATTGTTTTCTTTGGTGACAAATCCGATTTTTCATATTGAGTATGAAAATTAAGATGTGAGTCTATGATCAAAACAGGTCTTATACATGAGACCCAATGTGTTTATTGCATATATAAACCATGTGGTTATGGGTGTAATTATAGTGGATGCAAGGGTGGTATTCGCAACCATGCCCTGGAGCCAGTGTGCCCAAATGTTCCTTTTGGCCCATATGAGAATACCTATATTATTAAAGACCCATGATATTTGGGGGCCTCTGAGATTTTGCATTTGCTTCGAGTTTCGCCATTGAGTGTGGTCACTGTAACAAGTGGTTCCTGGAGCTGGGGAGAAGGAGGCCACAGAACAAAAAATGTGGGATCTTTAGGGTTAAATACAGAACTGCATTTGAGGCAATATATTTTATCATTTTTGGGTTACAAAAAGTTAGTTTTACATGTGGAGTTAAGCTTTAAGTGATTGAATGTGAAGTTGCACGTTACAAACACTATTGTCACTATTGTGTAGCCCTGTGCTGACCGGCACTACATCAGTGCAGTGTATTGTTGAGGTTTTATTGCATGAAATGATTTTTTTATTTTGTACCATGTAATTTTTAGACACTACAGTTAAGCAGAATTGTTCTGTAATTTGTGCATTTTTCTTCTGTACTTTATACTCAAGTGAGTAGTTTGTTTTTCGTCGGCATATGAACTTTTGCTGCCTATGAAGCCAAGGGCCGCATGGATGAAACAAATTGCTGATTCTCAATGTATTTCTTTACTTTTATTATACCAGTTTATTTAAATGAATATCCTGCTCTGCTTCTTTGTTTGGGCAACTATGCAATAAACCCTCCAAAAAGTACCGTATTTTGCCTCATTTCTTACTTGCTTTATATTTCTATTTCCTAAAAAGAAAGTCCAGGAATGCCCCAAAAACTGTAACTTTTTTTGCAGGGTTTTCATAAATTCACCCCTTTGATCCTGTTTGTGGTATGGTTCTAGGAAAATCAGGACTTTTGATAAGTATGATACACCTCATAATAGATATACTACATAGACCTATAGCATGACTCAGCATATCCACAGAATTTGCAAAAAATTGACAGGCGCAATGACAATTTTCACAGCTTCCATACAAATTAATGGATAGAGCCAGTATGCGCAGCCACCTCTCCAGACAGCACACAATAAGCTCCCAATCTAAAAGGAAATTTGTCATCAGGTTTTTGACACTCAGGCCAGGGTGACACTTGCGAGAAACTCGCACGAGTCTCGCACCTCAATACCCGGCACTGCCGCTGGCACTCGGGATCGGAGTGTGCGGCTGCATGTATTTCTATGCAGCTGAATGCTCCTGTCTGAGTGCCAGCGGCAGTGCTGGGTATTGAGGTGCGAGACTCGTGCGAGTTTCTCGCAAGTGTCACCCCATTCTTAATCTGAGAACAGCATGATGTAGGAACATCAGCAGGAGATTAAAGGACTAGTAAACTTGCTGCCATGTAGTTTTCCATATTCATGAGCTCTGTATAACCTGCCCAACACACCACACCGATTGTCAGCTTTCTGCCTATGCATACTGTACACAGAAAGCTGCCAATCAGTGGTGTGAGCGAGGTTATACAGAACTCAGCATTCAGAGAACTAGTAGATCTGCAGAAGATAAAACTGATTTAATTAAAAATACAGCAAGCAGCTCAGTAAGTGATACATCACTGGAATCAGGATCTCTGGCCCACATCATGTTGCTCTTAAAGGTAGTAGCAAAAATCTGGTGACAGATTCCCTTTAAGAGAGATGTTGGAACCTGCAACTTTTAGTAACTGGCATTATCTGTGAATATATCATAAATATTTGAGATGTTAATAATCTTTTAAATATAAACTTTTCTGCTGAAGATAAAACCTTTTAAATATAAACTTTTCTAATCATCGGAGTCTATCAAAGAAAAATCATTACAGACATCTTTTTACCACTACGCAGTATTCTCAGACAAGTTTCTTAGAAATGATTATTTTCATCCCAGACACATAAAAAGTATTATTTACAGCTCTGGCATACATTACATCCAGAGAAACCACAGGGTAGGGTGGACGTCTGTAAACTGTAAGATGAAGAAGCCAAAGACCAAACCTAAGGTTACAGACAGGACATTCATAGAAATCTAGGAAAATATAATCTAAAGAACATTTCTGGTTAGAGGTTAGGAATAATTTCCATGGTTTTCTCTTCCAATTCCTTGAAAAGATATACGGTACGTTCTATGATTTTCATGTGGTGAAGTACAGGTACACTGGCAATTCAAAATAATTCAACCCACATTGTAAATTAGGTTTTGTAGCAAAATTTGCTAACCTTCTGCAATAAACCAGACAACCAGAACAATTTACCGTAAATGATTAAAGCAACTAATATAACAAGTGGTTTCTCTAAATGCATCACAAAATGAAACAATTATTCAAGAGGATCTTTGGCCTTTATGACCTGCTACAAATGTGATGGATAGCCAGACGCCAGCTTCTAGTAGCTTTCAAAAGGAATCTTAGCCCTTTCCTCATGGGCAAAGACTAGAGATGAGCGAATTTGTTCAGATTCGGTTCCGAATACGATCGGCATCGAATATTGTTTTTGCAATATTCGTCGAACAGAGCCGAACGTCGTTGGAGTCAATGGGAGTTGAAATCACCGAATATGTTCAGAAGCGATCATTACACATACATTCGGCACGAATAGTGTTCGAATATGGCGCGAATATGTCAAAATCAGATTCGGGGACAAAAATGAAAAAATTCGCTCATCTTTAGTAAAGGCCTCCAGTTCACTAGTATTCTTGGGGTTGCTTCAAATTCCAATAAACATTTTCTATGAGGCTTAGGTCAGGCAACTGTGATGACCTCTCTAGAATCTTTCAGGACTCTTTCTGAAACCAAGCATTAGTGAACTTTGAGGTATGCGTGGGACCATTGTACTGATTGATATCCAATGTTGGTCAAGCTTCAGTTTCATCACAGACAGCATGACATTTTCTCTTATGATTTCCTGATATTTTATTGAATCCATCCAGCTCTCAGCTGCAGATTTCCAGTGCTATAAGAAACAAAGACCCCACGTGTCATGAAGGTGTTGGGACTTTGGGCACTAACCGGGTCCCTAGAACTAAGGGCGCCCTGGTCTATCCCTGTCCCTGGACTACTCCTGAAGGTGGAGACGCCGGGTTCTCATGCCTTATGATGCTCTCATATCTACCCTGAACTGTCCCGTCGCCACCCAGGGTAATTGGAAGCTGAAGTGTATAGGAACTGAAGTGTATAGTGTGGTGTAGTGACTCATTCTGCAGCTAGGGGGCGCTGTGTATGCTCCTCAAGATATGCATGGAGGCGTGATTTGGATGGAAAGACAGTCCCCAGGATTGTTGTGAATGGCAGGTATGTGTCGCAGAGCTCCTCTGCACTGTAAGCCAAAGTAATGTTGTTCTGGGACTTGTAATCCCATAAGAGTTGTGTGTATTTTCTAGGGTGGCTTACAGGGTTAGCTGGTGAGCTGGGTGTGATTGGCTAACCACACATACACCACCCACTGGTGGTTGTGAGCTTTTTTAGGACCTGTGATGAGGTCATGTGCATGTGACCAGACCATGTGCTCCATACCTCAGCTGTGGGAGTGGCTACAGGTATGTAAGGAAGTGTTTGGCACATGGAGAGTGAGTCCGTGACTGTGAAGAGTCTGTGAGTGTGCTGGGAGTCTGTCAGGCTGGACAGAGCTCCCTGACATCAAGGCTGGATGTCGTACAGACTGAGGAAGCAAGACTGGCGAGCTTGAGCCAGCGGAATGGACGGTCTTGAAAACCGTGGTGACACTGACCGGGGTCAGAGTGAAGTGAGAGACGTGTATTGGATACCTCTGAGTGTGAGGGATCCGGTAACCTGCATTGCCAACAGGTGACAGGAGTCTGTGGTGAGATGACCGGGGTCATGAAGACTGTGTTCAAATCGTAAGAAGTGGTAAGAAAGAGACTGTTTGCTGGATACCTCTGAGGCGAAGAGGCCTTCGGGAACCTGTGTGGCCGATGCCAACAGGTAACGGTCTTGAAAACCGTGTTATGCTGATCGGGATCAGAGAGAAGTATTCGTGAGAGAAAGACTGTATTTTGTGTCAAGTTTGCTGTAATAAACTAAATGGACTATTGCTTTAACCCTGAGCATGCCAGTGTTTACCTCTAAGACTAGCAAAGCGAGTGATCCCCGTCCACACACAGCGTGGAACGTCACAATTGGTGTTAGAATGCTGGCAGCGGCCCAGGGAGCACGTGTGCAGGTTTTTTTTTTCTGTGGATCAGCAAGTCCATGAATTTTTTTTCTTTTTTCAACTTGCTGTGGCTCGGCGGGGCTACGAAGACGTCTGACTGTAACTCGGCGGGGTTACAAAGGTTTTGCTGTGGATCGGCGGATCCACGAAGTCGGCGGTGCGGAGCCGTGCAGGGAGTTGTGGTAGCGGAGCTACAGTGACAGTTGCAGCAAAAGGTTCTGCAGCAGCAGGAGCTGCAGTGACAGCCACAGCGGCTTGTGAGTGGCATCTGGAGGTGCCGGTGGTTTGTGGCTGCAACAGAAGCGGTGACAGTACCAGCAGGAGCTGGTGTGGTATCATAGGTGGACAGTGTGAACCAGGTCACACAGACTCTTAAAGGGCCAGTACAGTCATGGCCAAAAGTTTTGAGAATGACACAAATATTAATTTTTACAAAGTCTACTGCTTCACTTTTTCTAATGGCAATTTGCATATACTCCAGAATGTTATAAAGAGTGATCAGCTTAACAGCAATTACTTGCAAAGTCAATATTTGGCTAGAAAATGAACTTTATCCCCCAAAACACATTTCAACATCATTGCAGCCCTGCCTTAAAAGGACCAGCTAACCTCTTTTCAGTGATTGCTCCATTAACACAGGTGTGGGTGTTGATGAGGACATGGCTGGAGATCAACCTGTCATGATTAAGTAAGAATGACACCACTGGACACTTTAAAAGGAGGCTGGTGCTTGGCATCATTGTTTCTCTTCTGTTAACCATGGTTATCTCTAAAGAAACATGTGCAGTCATCATTGCAATGCACAAAAATGGCCTAACAGGGAAGAGTATCGCAGCTAGAAAGATTGCACCTCAGTCAACAATCTATCGCATCATCAAGAACTTCAAGGAGAGAGGTTCCTTTGTTGCCAAAAAGGCTTCAGGGCGCCCAAGAAAGACCAGCAAGCGCCAGGACCGTCTCTTAAAAGTGTTTCAGCTGCGGGATCGGGCTACCAGCAGTGCAGAGCTTGCTCAGGAATGGCAACAGGCAGGTGTGAGTGCATCTGCACGCACTGTGAGGCGGAGACTCTTGGAGCAAGGCCTGGTCTCAAGGAGGGCAGCTAAGAAGCCACTTCTCTCCAGAAAAAACATCATGGACAGACTGATATTCTGCAAAAGGTACAGGCAGTGGACTGCTGAGGACTGGGGTAAAGTTATTTTCTCTGATGAATCCCCTTTTCGATTGTTTGGGACATCAGGAAAACGCCTCATTCGGAGAAGACAAGGTGAGCGCTACCACCAGTCTTGTCTCATGCCAACTGTTAAGCATTCTTAAACCATTCATGTGTGGGGTTGCTTCTCATCCAAGGGAATCGGCTCTCTCACAGTCTTGCCTAAAAACACAGCCATGAATAAATAATAGTACCAGAATGTCCTCCAAGAGCAACTTCTCCCAACCCTCCAAGAGCAGTTTGGCGATCAACAATGCCTTTTCCAGCATGATGGAGCACCTTGCCATAAAGCAAAGGTGATAACTAAATGGCTCAGGGAACAAAACATAGAGATTTTGGGTCCATGGCCTGGAAACTCCCCAGATCTTAATCCCATTGAGAACTTGTGGTCAATCATCAAGAGACGGGTGGACAAACAAAAACCTAAAAATTCTGATAAAATGAAAGCATTGATTGTGCAAGAATGGACTGCTATCAGTCAGGATTTGGTCCAGAAGTTGATTGAGAGCATGCCAGGGAGAATTGCAGAGGTCCTGAAGAAGAAGGGTCAACACTGCAAATATTGACTTGCTGCATTAACTCATTCTAACTGTCAATATAAGCTTTTGTTACTCATATGTTTGCAATTATTATATTTCTGTCTGTGATAAAAACATCTGTCAAACACACATAAAAACCAGAGGGCAGCAGATCATGTGAAAATATCATATTTGTGTCATTCTCAAAACTTTTGGCCATGACTGTACAAACCCGAAAAGACAAAAACTGTACTGTGGGACTGGGGCCTAAGAAAGCCATGGGGGAGTCCACGGTGTGTATCCCAGAGTGGGGTGGTGTCCCTAAAAGGGGTGGTGGCCTAAAAGGGGTGGTAACCCAAGCAGGGATGGTTGCCAAAAAGGGGGCAGAGCATCCCGATGTTAAAGGGGTGGTGCAGATGAACTGTTGCCAGGGGCAAATGTTATATGTGTGTCCAGTAGTTATAGGTCGGGACTCTAAACTGTTCTCCGACTTGTGGGAGGAGGGAAGCCTCTCTACTGTTGGGGTAGCGGGTATTGGTACAGTGACGCCTCCCAAAGTGGACGGCGATCTGACCAACTCGGTGACTTAGTAGAGGATGACCAACCGAGTGGTGGTGACTCCCATTCAGACGGTGACGCAAGGGGAAAGGGTGCGTCTGCCCAACTTACGGACTTGATATCTCTTGACGTGTATCACCGAACGACTGATGGGGATGTGGTAGATAAGACGTCTGAAACGGACACCCAGTTAGAGGGTAACTGGAGGGTTCACCATACTGTGGGAGGTGACTCAGACTCCGAGGGTGACTGTGACTTTAAGTTAGAAAGGGAGTACAGTAAGGAAGGCCCCCACAAGGAGTTAAAGTCCTCCCGTCGACGGAGACGTAAAGGGCGCAAAGAGCCTGAGCAAATTGCACCCATTCAGGAGGTCAATAAAGAAGAACCTGTTGCTGAGGAGCTAGAGAGTGTGGAGCTCTCTGAAGGTACAAAGAGTCGAGAGGTACCTGAGGATGACCGGGCAGAGCCTCAAGAAAGGTTGAAGGGGTCGGATATGGAAGTCGCCAACTCCGTGCAATGGGAGCGGGTGCGCCACCTGGAGTCCGAGTTTGCGGCAGTCAAGGCTCAGTATGGAGAGAAAGCACAGGAGTGCCAGCACCTTGCTAAAAGGTTGTCTCGAGCAAAGCACACGGTGGCAGATTTACAGGCCGTATTAAAGATAAGGAAAGAGCATATCGAACAAGAAAAGGCCCTGAGACAAACTACTGAGCAAAGAGTGGATGAGCTGGAGAAGGAAGTCTTTGAGCTCAGAGGTCACATGTCAACGTGGCAAAGTGTGAATAAGGTCTTAAGAGAAGACATGAAAGTGCTCAGAGAAGCAGTAAGAGGTCTTCTGAAGGAGGAGAAGTTGGTGGTCAAAGACTTACAGCGGCCGTGCCCGAGTGATAACAAGGCGGAGGTGCCAGGGCCCATCTTGGCAACGGGTTTTGAAGAAGGTAAATTTCAGGAAAAGAATGTGTGTGATGGAGGTACCCAAAGACATGCGAAAAGCCTTTGCCAGCGAGGATGTGCATGAGGCCTTTAAAAAGGCAGTAGAAGCCTATAGTGTGAACTGGACATCAGAGACATACCAGTTGGTGATACTGGCGGATAGGGAAGTCACAGAGAAGCAAGTGGCTGTCCTGAAGGATATGCATCTTAAATGTCTCTGCACGAAACAGATGATCATGTTGGGTAATATGAAAGCCGCTCGACGCCTGGAGCTGGCAAGGGAAGCTCAAAGTCGGCTGGGCTTTGTAGAAGACATAGTTTCGGTACCCAGAAATCTGGTGGGGAAAGTCATTGGAAGACTTGGAAAGGTGATGCAGGAACTAGTGAATCATTCCGGTGTGGTGAGAGTGAGGATTCCAGCTGATGGCGAGATCAAGGGGGCTGGTGAAGACGAGATGGTTCCATTCGTTGTTGGCTCAGTGGAGAGCCTTAAGAACATCCGAATGCTCCTGGAATATCGAGTGACATACCTATGAGAGGGAGAGCAGCTGATCTGGGAAAGAAAGCAGGTTAAGGTACAGCTACAGGAGTTGGAACGAAGATGGCGACTGCTTCCAGCCCAAGATAGGGAGAGATGAGAGGCTTCTCTGGGGACTGGCAGAGGACGATCTGAATCAATGAGGGTTAGAGGAGGTGACTTTTCTGTTGGCTCAGGGCTGAGTGAACTAAGTGGGAGACCCTGTAGCGGACGAAAGGACAGAGGGTAAGACTCAGATCAACCAGTAGCTCGACTGGACAATGGACTCATGACCGTAGGAGGCGGCCATGGAAAGAAAGGTTGTGTGAAGGGGCACACGTGGAAAGTGGGTTGATTACAAAGGGTCTGGTGACACAGACAGAAAGACAAGGCCGACATACTGACCTCTGGGGGCGGGGGAGGCCTAACAAAGGTGTGATGGTGAATGATGCCCAAAATCGACTGAGACGGTCCCCTAGACTTGTAGGGCAAGGTGACATGGGTGCCCTGTCTCGAGGCCCTCGGTTTAGCATAAATGTTCAACCCCACAAGTTTGAACAGAGGGGGGAGGTATGTGGTGTAGTGACCCATGCTGCAGCTAAGGGGCACTGTGTATGCTCCTCAAGATATGCATGGAGGCGTGATTTGGATGGAAAGACAGTCCCCAGGATTGTTGTGAATGGCAGGTATGTGTCGCAGAGCTCCTCTGCACTGTAAGCCAAAGTAATGTTGTTCTGGGACTTGTAGTCCCATAAGACCAGACCATGTGCTCCATACCTCAGCTGTGGGAGTGGCTACAGGTATGTAAGGAAGTGTTTGGCACATGGAGAGTGAGTCTGTCTGAGGCTTTGAAGAGTCTGTGAGTGTGCTGGGAGTCTGTCAGGCTGGATAAAGCTCCCTGACATCCAGGCTGGATGTCGCACAGACTGAGGAAGCAAGACTGGTGAGCTAGAGCCAGCGGAATGGATGGTCTTGAAAACCGTGGTGACACTGACCGGGGTCATAGTGAAGTGAGAGACGCGTATTGGATACCTCTGAGTGTGAGGGATCCGGGAACCTGCGTGGCCAACAGGTGACAGACAGGAGTCTGTGGTGAGATGACCGGGGTCATGAAGACTGTGTTCAAGTCGTAAGAAGTATTGGTAAGAAAGAGACTGGTGTTTGCTGGATACCTTTGAGGTGAAGAGGTCTCCGGGAACCTCTGTGGCGATGCTAACAGGTAACAGTCTTGAAAACCGTGTTATGCTGATCGGGATCAGAGAGAAGTATTCATGAGAGAAAGACTGTATTTTGTGTCAAGTTTGCTGTTATAAACTAAATGGACTATTGTTTTAACCCTGAGCGTGCCAGTGTTTACCTCTAAGACCAGCAAGATCCACAGTGTGGAACGTCACAATAGGAAAACATTAACCAGACAAACAAGGTAAGACAGACAGGGATAAATGAAAATACCAACCATACAAAATACACACACCAAACATCAGAGTGGGACACGGGAGTTAAGGGAAGGAGAAACCGAATAAGAGAAGATGAGGATGTGAACACAGACAAAACTCCTGCAACTATCTCCTCATACTCTCCAAATACTAACTCCAACCATGAACTACAACTCCAGAACCAGGCAGTAAGAACTATAACTGGCAGCTGAGAACTATCACTGAACAGCAGAGGCAATTCAAGTAGGAATCTCCAGGAGCTTCAACTGAACAGATCAATCCTTGCACTGCTAGCTAGGAAAAAATCAGCACTGTTCAATACGATGGTGCGGTTTAACTACAAACAGTCAGATAATCTGTAGGCCAAAAAATTTCCTATTCTGGTTCATTCCTGCACAGAACAGAAACTTTCCAAAACTGTGACCTAACTAATAGATTTGAGAATATTGGAGGTTATTTTTCTTACGATTTGGGTCAGTGGAGGTGTACACCTTCAGTGTTTAGTATGTGCCTTAATGTACAAACTGAAATCTTAGTATCTGCTGCTACCACATCTTACAGTAGGTCTTATGCAGTCATTCAATGGTTTTTGACCATCAGCCTACTCTGCAATCTGGTTGCAGCTAGTGATAGCCTCTTCTATCTGTTTTACTGATAGGCTCAGTAGGTGGGGTGGATCCTCAAAGCCCAAGGACACAGGAATTGGTGCAGCAGGCAGTTGAGGTATTCGCGAAAGAGGTAGCAGAGGTATGGGAAACTGCATACAGACAAGAGTCCTGAAATAGGTAGCAGAGGTCCTAGAGACTGCAGACAGGTAGTAAAGGTCCTGGAGGCTGCAGACAGGTAGCCGAGGTCCTGAAAGACCGAAAACAGGTAGCAAAGATCCTGGAAGATTAACAGGTAGAAGAGGTCCTGGAAAACCATAAACAGGTAGCAGAGGTCTTAGAAGACTGGGAACAGGTAGCAGAGTTACTGGAATCTGCAGGCGGACAGGAGACGTCCTACAAGCTGCAGGCAGACACATAGCAAAGATTCTGAATGGCCGAGAACAGGTAGCAAAGGTACTAGAAGCTGCAGGTGAACATAGGACATCCTGGAAGCTGCAGGCAAACACATAGCCAGGTCCGGGAATACTGGGAACAGTAGCAGAGGTATTGGAAATCGTAGGCAGCAGGAGACATCCTGGAAACAACAGGCAAACACAAAGTAGACATTCTGAAATACTGGGAACAGCTAGCAGTGGTGTGGAAGCTGCAGACAGGAGAGGTCCAGGAAGCCGCATGCAAGCATATAGCAGAGGTCGTGGAAGACCAAAAACAGGTAGCAGATGCACTGGATGCTGCAGACAGACACGAGACATCCTGGAAGCTGCAATCAGACATGCCTATGGGAAGTGCATTATACTGTAGAGTCTGCCCATGGGCGTTGTGAATGTTTTGGAAATGAATTCTGAGCAGAAGCTCCCTCTGGTGGTTACAAACAGTACTGAACCATTCAATGAGGATTGGCAATCAGGAGTTACAGACTGGTCTGATATAAGGGAGGTTCCCTCCCATCATGGTTGCCGGTGATCAATTGTACTTGTCTCAACTGTGGTTCCTGGTTCGCTTGGAAGTTTGCTGAGTCTAGCCTCTTCTTCTGCTTTCAGATAAGATATTTACTGTTTTTGTTTTTGTGCTTACCATTTGCATATTTTTCTGCATTTCTGTGAGGTCAGCCAGGTTCCCCCCCAGGGGGCTTGGGCTCCTCTCAGTTCTGCTGGAGCCATTGTTATTTGTTCATTTGCCTTTTCCAGTTTTTTCAGTGGCTGCGGCTTAGTTTTGTTACAGCAGAGAACTGATTTAGGTGGTAGAGGTCGTATGATCTCAGGTGTTTTTGCAATCAGTAGTGTTGGCATTTTTTAGGGTTTTTTTTTTATTGCAGTGAGTATCCTTTCTATCCTTTTCTGTCTAGGCAGATTGGGCTCCAGCGTTTGCTCATACTATTTTCTGTCTGTGTCTGTATTTCCTCTTGTCTAACCGCCATTACATGTTTGGGGGCTTCCTATGTTCTTTGGGGATCTGCTCCGGGGCAGATAGCTTTCCTCTTTCTATCTTTAGGTGTAGTTAATCTCTCAGGCTGTGACGAGGCGTCTAGGACCAACGTAGGAACGCTCCACGGCTGCCTTTAGTTGTGGTGGTTAGTCAGGGTACTGCAATCCAATAGATTCCAACCTCTCTGGTGTATTGCCGTTTTTGCCTGCTCTCCTCAGCTACCAAAACACAACACATGGGGGTGCATTATATTAAGGGCTGCATTATACTATAGAGTCTGCCTATGGTGGGTGTATTATATTAGGGGCTGCATTATACTATAGAGTCTGCCTATGGGGGGTTCATTATATTAGGGGCTACATTACACTATAGAGTCTGTCTATGGGGGTGCATTATTCTATATAGTCTGCCTATGGGAAGTGCATAATACTGTAGAGCATGCCTATGAGGAGTGTATTATAGTATAGAGTCTGCCTATGGGGAGTATAGTATACTATATGGAGACCTATGGGGAGTGCATTATACTGTATTGAGGACTATGTGGTGTATTATGCTATATGGAGGCTATCTAGGGGGCCATCATACAGTGTGGAGATTACAGTGGCAGGCCATCATACAGTGTTGGGGCCATTAAATAGTTTGGGGGATATTAAGTGGTCAGTATATATATAGAGGGGTCATTATACTGTGTAAAAGTGAGCATCATACTGTGTATAGGGGAGCTATACAGAGGGGAGACTCAGGACATTGGTAAATGTAAATTGGGCACTTATTATTATAGGTGAACACAGGTTACTGTGACTGTCAAAGGGGCACACACAGGGCAATATTACTTTCTAGGGGACAAAATGTGGGCACTGTTTTCTAGGGCACTTGCACCCGGCATTACTATATTCCAGAGAGCTGCTTTAGAATTTTGAGAGCACAGAGAACCACACAGCAGGTGGAGTAATAGGGTCACATACGGCAACAGCGGCTCAGCATTGGGGTATCATCAGGATAAGGAGTTTGTGCAGGTTGGGGATAGATGGTGACAGTGCTGAAAATGTGAGACATGAAATGTGTATTTGTTGTAATCTCTGCAGCCGAGTCCTGGCTAGAGAAGTTGTCATGTCGGTCTGGGCCAGATGGAAAAGACGGGAAACTGAACGATTCATTCAGAAAGAACGTCAGTGGTAAGTCATTATCTGTAACTGTGCTGTGATCTCTTATATGTTGTGTAGGACTGGTATTATTAACCACTGACCATATGGCGGTAATATCCATGTTGGTCTTTATATAGAGATTATTTTCAGTAACAGTGCGCTAATCTGCTGAGGTTCTCCTCCACTGTTAGGGTGCGTCACCTAGTTGTTACCTGGTTAGGGGCCCACTCAGAAGTTTTGCCCCCCCTGAACGAAAACCCTAGCTATGCCTCTGGGCACAGACAAAGCTGAGTAGAAGACGGTATACATTGTGATAATAGCACTCCAATTCCAATCTCTGAGGCATCAACCTCCACGACAAAAGAACGCTCTAGGTTTGGGTTTGGCTGAAACAAGACAAGGATCAGATAAGATTTTTTTTTTTAGCTCAGTGAAGGCGCAAATTCCAGTTGATCACCTCAGCCCACTTCTTAGTCAGGTCAGTTAGTAGTTTGGCATTTTTTTAATGAATTTATGATAGTCATTTGCAAACACTAAAAAACGCAGCTAAACCTTCAGAGATTTGGGTTGCACCCAATCCTTAATAGCGTGGACCTTTGAGAGGTCCATTTGAATATGTCATTAAAAAAATTCTGAGAAACAGCTAGGGTGTTACTTAGTCCAAAAAGGCATCACAAGAAACTCATAGTGACCCTCAGAAGTATTAAATGCGATCTTTCTCTCATACACTTCTCTTATATGGATCAGCTTATACGCACCCCTGAGATCAAGTTAAGTGAACCAAACAACTGGTTATAGAGATAAAGGATGAGTTATCAATACATGGTCTTAGACTATTATCTTTTTTACCAACAAAAAAGAAACCTTCATCTACTGGTGACATGGACAGCCAGATGAGCTCCATTTATGTACAAAGGGCCGGGGGAAGCTTGCTATTTGCTCAGTGGACTCTGTGTACTGTGCCATTAAATATCTTGGCCAAAACTACCTCCCCTCATGTCCTCTTGTTACACTGGCTGACTGTGATCACTGCTTTCACCGTTTGTGCTGGCTGACTGCATTTATGGTGTTCACCATTTGTACTGGCTGACTGCGATAACGGCATTCAGCATTTGTGCAGCGTGACTGCGATCACTTAATTTCACTGTTGGGATTGTATTGGGCAGGTGATGAGCAGTGCCTGGTTTTCTCCACACATACCGCTTAGAATTATCACCAAAAAGTTCTATCTTCATCTCATTAGACCAGAGAATCTTATTTCTCATAGTCTGGGAGTCCTTTATGTGTTTTTTAGCATACTCTATGCGGACTTTCATGTGTCTGGCACTGATGAGAGGTTTCCGTAGGGCCACTCTGCCATAAAGGCCCGACTGGTGGAGGGCAGCAGTGATAGTTGACTTTGTGGAACTTTTTCCCATCTCCCTACTGCATCTGTTGAGCTCAGCCACAGTGATCTTGGGGTTCTTCTTTACCTCTCTCACCAAGGCTCTTCTCCCACGACTGCTCAGTTTGGCTGGACGGCCAGGTCTAGGAAGATTTCTGGTGGTCCCAAACTTCTTCCATTTAAGGCTTATAGAAGCCACTGTGCTCTTAGGAACCTTGAGTACTGCAGAAATTCTTTTGTAACCTTGGACAGATGTGTGTCTTGCCACAATTCTGTCTCTGAGCTCCTTGGCCAGTTCCTTTGACCTCATGATTCTCATTTGGTCTGACATGCACTGTGAGCTCTTATATAGACAGGTGTGTGCCTTTACAAATCAAGTCCTATCAGTTTAATTAAACACAGCTGGACTCCAATGAACGAGTAGAACCATCTCAAGGAGGATCACAAGGAAATGGACATCATGTAACTTAAATATGAGTGTCTGAGCAAAGGGTCTGAATACTTATGACCATGTGATATTTCAGTTTTTCTTTTTGAATAAATTTGCAAAAATTTCTACATTTCTGTTTTTTTTCAGTCAAGACTGGGTGCAGAGTGTACATTAATGAGAAAAAAAATCAACTTTTTTGAATTTACCAAATGGTTGCAATGAAACGGAGAGTGAAAAATTTAAAGGGGTGTGAATACTTTCCGTACCCACTGTATATCCCCTAAGGTGTGGGAGGAAACCTTTGCTAAATTAGATGTTTCGCCCAACTTCATTTGCATATATATTGCATATAAACATGGCTATTTTGATTTTTATTCATATCTGAAGAAGGTTTGTTCAGCTGTATATATTATCTTTAGTGTGCAATTAATATTTTGAAATAAATAATTGCAGAGTGTGTTGTCTGGTAAACCTAACATCTTGATGCTGATCCGCTGCGCCAAAGATATCCGCTGTTCTATTTATTTAATATACTGATTGATTCCGGAACTATGTTTGGAGAATTGCCGGAAAAATATTGATATTGGCAGCTGGCAACCAGATTTTATTTAAGTGATATATGGAGCTGTATCTTGATCTGCGCAAGCATAGAAGGTAACAGTCCAATTAGATACTGTCATCATTCAATTAAAGTCACTAAAACTAAGGGCAGATAGCGCTGTTAATCATTTTTAATTCTCCCCACTGTTTTGGAAAGAAATCTCCAAGTTGTTGTTCATCTCTTACACTTTACACTTCTCAGTAGAATCTTCATCAAATTTTCTCACAATATGCTGATAACCATACAATGCTGCCATCTGTCAGTACACTATAATATTACATCATTATTAACATGACTTGTAGACCCTGCAGAAAGCACCATTGAGCTAATTTATGTATTGCATGTTACACTTCCTTATGTGCTGACTTCTATATCAGAAACTTTTAACCCCTTAGTGACTGAGCCAATTTTCAGCTTAATGACCGGGCCAATTTTTAGAATTCTGACCACTGTCACTTTATGAGGTTATAGCTCTGGAACGCTTTAATGAATCCCGCTGATTCTGAAAAAAAATTTTCATGACATATTTTACTTCATGTTAGTGGTAAAATTTCTTCGATATGACTTGTGTTTATTTATGAAAAAAACAGAAATATGGTGAAAATTTTTAAAATTTTGCAATTTTCCAACTTTAAATTTTTATGCCCTTAAATCAGAGAGATATGTCACACAAATTTCTTAATAAATAACATTTCCCACATGTCTGCTTTACATCAGCACAATTGTGGAAACAAAATTTTTTTTGTTAGGAAGTTAAGGGTTAAAAGTTGACCAGCGATTTCTAATTTTTACTACAAAATTTACAAAACCATTTTTTTAGGGACCACATCATATTTAAAGTCATTTTGAGGCGTGTACATGACAGAAAATACCCAAAAGTGACACCATTCTAAAAACTGGACCCCTCAAGGTGCTCAAAACCACATTTAAGAAGTTTATTAACCCTTTACGTGCTTCAATTTTTTTGCAAAAAATTTATTTCAGAACCAATTTTTTTTTCATTTTCACAAGTGTTAAAAGAGAAAATAAACCACAAAATTTGTTGTGCAATTTCTCCTGAATATGCTGATACCTCATATGTTGGGGTAAATCACTTTTTGGGCGCACGGCAGATCTCGCAAGGGAAGGAGCGCCATTTTACTTTTTCAACGCAGAATTGGCAGGAATTGAGATCAGATGCCAAGTTGTGTTTGGAGAGCCCCTGATGTGCCTAAACAGTGAAACCACCCACAAGTGACATCATTTTGGAAACTAGACCTCTTAAGGAACTTATCTAGATGTGTGGTGAGCACTTTGAACCCCTAAGTGCTTCACAGAAATTTATAACGCAGAGTAGTGAAAATAAAAAATCATTTTTTTTCCTCAAAAATCATTTTTTTAGCCCGCTATTTTTTATTTTCACAAGGCTGAGGCTGTGGTTCCACGGTCCGGAACCACAGCGCTTTGGACGGAGCGGAAATTCCGCACCGCCCAAAGCCCCGCCCCCTTTCTGACGCGCGCTCATTCCGGATGTGTTCCGGACACCTCCGGAACACATCCGGAAAGAACGCAGGGCTACATAGCCCTGTGTTATTTCCGTTGCGGCGACGGAATACGCTAGGACATGCTGCGGTCTAAAAAGACGCGCCGCATGTCCGGAAACCCCATTTTGGAAACTAGGCCCCCCAAGGAGCTTATCTTGATGTGTGGTGAGCACTTTGAACCCGCAAGTGCTTCACAGAAATTTATAACGCAGAGCCGTGAAAATAAAAAATCTTTTTTTTCATCAAAAAAAAGTTTTTAGTCCACTATTTTTTATTTTCACACAGTTAACAGGAGAAATTGGACCACAAAAGTTGTTGTGCAATTTGTCCTGAGCATGCTGATACCCTATATGTGGGGGGGAACCACTGTTTGGGCGCATGGGAGAGCTCGGAAGGGAAGGAGCGCCATTTTGGAATGCAGACTTTGATGGAATGTTCTGCGGGCGTCATGTTGTGTTTGGAGACCCCCTGATGTGCCTAAATAGTGGAAACCCCTCAATTCTAGCTCCAACCCTAACCCCAACACACCTCTAACCCTAATCCCAACCCTAACCCTAATCACAACCCTAACCCTAATTCCAACCCTAATCCTAATTCCAACCCTAACCCTGATTCAACCCTTAACCCTAATTCTAACCCTAACCCTAATTCTAACCCTATTTCCAACCCTAACCCTAATTCTAACCCTAACCCTAATGGAAAAATGAAAATGAATATATTTTCTTTATTTCATTATATTTCCTTAACTAAGAGGGTGATAAACGGGGGGTTATTTACTATTTTTTTATTTTGATCACTGTGATAGGGTTTATCACAGTGATCAAAATGTACATTGAATGAATGAATGGAATCTGCTAGTCGGCAGATTCGGCGGGCGCACTGCACATGCGCCCACCATTTTCTTCCCGGACCAAGATGGCGGCGCCCACCAGAAGAGGCAGGAGCGCCCGAGGACCACCGGGAGGTACCGGGGGGATCGGGGACGCTATTTCTCTCTCCTCTGATGTGCGATAGTGAAAGCAAAATCGCTGCTTTTTTTTGTGGTCGCCGTTATACGGTTAATAACGGCGATCGCAAAAGCGGGGTCGGTAAAAACCAACCCAAATCATGTTCTCTGGGGTCTCGGCTACCCCCGGCAGCCGAGACCCCAGAGAAAATTGCCCCCGCCCCCGGCAGATCGCAGCGGATGCGCCCACCATTTTCTGACCGAAAGAAGATGGCAGCGCCCACCGGAGGAGGCAGGAGGGTCAGAGGACCACCGGGTGGTACGAGGGGGGATCGGGGACCATATGTCTCTCTCTTCTGATGTGCTATCACATCAGAGGAGAGAGAAATTAAATCGCACATCAGATTTTTTTTTGCGGTCGCCATTATATGGTTAATAACGGCGATCGCAAAAGTGGGGTAGGTAAAAATTGACCCGAATCGTGTTCTCTGTGCACTTATTCAAATGTCCTCTTATGTAATGTGTTACAGCAGAGGTTGTACTAAGCTTTATGGTTCTGCTAATCTGACTGGTCTACTGTTCACCAAAACTGTCACACAAGAGACTGCCCTGTCAGCAACCAGGAACTAAGGATATTGTAAGGAGACTGCATAATTCTGAACTACTAATGAGACAACTTCAGAATACCCCTTGTAAGATGGCTACCGGACACATAATTGATGGTATGAATCACAGAGTTGGATGTCATCTATTATGTACAGTGGGTACGGAAAGTATTCAGACCCCTTTAAATTTTTCACTTTGCTTCATTTTTCATTGTTTCAAAACTCGTTGCATCTTTCCCAAGAAGACTCATGGCTGTACTAGCTCAAAAGGGTGGTTCCACTCAATACCTCAATTCCTTAGTTTGGAAAAATGAAGGCTTAGGGGTGATCTTATTACAATGTATAAATATATGAGGGGACAGTACAAAGACCTTTCTAATGATCTTTTACTCTTAGACCTGTGACGGGAACCAGGGGGCATCCTCTACGTCTGGAGGAAAGAAGGTTTAGTCATAATCACAGACGCAGATTCTTTACTGTAAGAGCAGTGAGACTATGGAACTCTCTGCCGTCTAATGTTGCAATGAGTGATTCCCTACTAAAACTTAAGAAGGGACTGGATGCCTTTCTTGAAAAGTATAATATTACAGGCTATATTCACTAGTTTCCTAGATATTGCGTTGATTCAGGGAGCTAGTCTGATGGCCGTATGTGGAGTCGGGAAGGAATTTTTTTCCCCAATGTGAAGCTTACTGTTTGCCACTTGGGTTTTTTTTTGGCCTTCCTCTGGATCAACATGTTAGGGCAGGTTATGATAGGATATGGGTTGAACTAGATGGACTTAAAGTCTTCCTTCAACCTTAATAACTATGTTACTATGTAATACTGAGCAAAGGGTCTAAATACTTATGACCATGTGATTTTTCAGTTTTTTTTTAATAAATTTGCAAACATTTCTACATTTGTTTTTTTTTCAGTCAAGATGGGGTGCAGCGTGTACATTAATGAGAAAAAAATGAACTTTTTTGAATTTACCAAATGGCTGCAATGAAACAAAAAGTGAAAAATTTAAAGGGGGCTGAATACTTTCCGTACCTGTAGGGGGTGTGCAGGCGGCTGCTTTGGATTCCACGTCCCCACTCATACCTACCTAGTGAAACCGGGTATAATGTGATTACTGCTTATACTGTGTAAAGTAAATATGTTGGTGAACAGTAATATGTCAGGTTCTAATGTCTTTTATATCTTTGTGTTAGGGACAAGAATAGGGACAGTTAGTGTTAGAGCTAGGACAGTGTAGGTTCGGGTTAGTGTCAAGGGGGCACTATAGAGTTAAATGTAGATTAGATTTAGATAAGATAATGTTAGTCCAATAGGAAGAGAGTATGGGAGGAGCTACCTAGAGGTTAGGGGAAGTTTAGAAAGAGAAGGAGCAGTTGTGGAGAGTTGCTAGAGAGAGAGAGAGAGACAACAAGAACTGGAAAGGAGAGCTCTGAAGAATGAAAGACGGTGGGGCACAGGTGGATCTAGGCAGCCTGAAAGGATCGGTGGCTAGGCTGTGGGTTAACTTCTGTGACGTCCGGGACCTACGTTCCAACCAGGATTTGCAGTGGCAACCTGAATTTTCACCCAAGATGGGGAAAGTGGAACGGGAGCACCTAGTATCAGCTAGCTGGACTGACCAGGGAACTGTGGGACTGGATGCCACGTTGCCAAAAGTCATGTTGACAGAAGAGTTCAGGGAGAGCTCAGGAGGAGAAGTTCTTATGTCTTCTGTGGACTGTAAGCGTTGTTGAAAAATGCGGGAATTCTGCAGCCTGAGGAGGACTCTGACCCACAGGTGGGTGAATCACACCGCACATACACTGCACCTCAAATTGGACATTTAAATTACGTAGCGGAGCGTCAGGGTGTGCTTAAGCAACAACAGCCCCTCGCCATGACTACCACCTTGGCCCCCGTCACATACCCACTGTAAACTTGGAGTATGCTCTAGTGCACATAGTACTAAAAAACTTGTTTGGTACATCTGGGCAGCCAGACTTGCCCATTTCTCAGGCTGCCCTTAAAACCTGGCATATACCCCACCTCTAGATGTGGTTCACATGTTAAAATGAAGGATGAAGGCCTCTCATGTGTTATCTCCCAACTACAACAACAGCTGCACAGCAGGAGACAAATAAATTACTTATGCAATAGATCGAGCAACGGCCGCAGCATAAAGGCCCCGTTACACATAGCGAGATCGCTAGCGAGATTGCTGAAACGTCACCGATTTTGTGACGTAGCAGCGACCTAGCCAGCGATCTCGCTTAGTGTGACACTCAGCGACGATCAGCCCCCCTGCTGGGTGTCGCTGATCGTCGCTGAATGTCCTGGACCATTTTTTGATCGCTGGTCTCCCGCTGGTCAGCGCGCATCGCTGCTTGTGACAGGCGGGAGACCAGCGATAAGCAAGCTGCAGCTGGTAACCAAGTTAAACATCGGGTTTCCAGGCGCCGAGCGGTGCCTAGAAACCCGATGTGTACCTTGGTTACCAGCTCCCTGCACCAGCGCGCTGGTATCTAAGGTACACTGTGGGTAACTAAGCGACGTGCGTCGCTTGTTACCCGCATAGTCGCTGTCCTGATCGCTGCCTGAGCTGCCTGTTTGGCAGCTCAGCAGCGATCATGTAGCGAAACACCAGCGATCCTGACAAGTGCATATCGTTGTCGGGATCGCTGGTGAGTCGCTATGTGTGACAGGGCCCTTACTGTCAACAGCAGAAGCATTATCTCTTGTTAGAATCAGTTCAAAGGTGGGCAACTAGATTATTAAAAGGGATGGAAGGCCTCTCATATGATGAGAGGTTGGAAATGTTGGACTTGCTTAACTTAGAAAAAAGATGCCTCAGAGGGGATCTCATTTACATGTACATGTGTGGTCAATACAAAGGACTGGCACATGACTTATTCCTTCTGAAGACCATACCAAGGACCAGGGGACACTCATTATGAGTGGAAGAAAGGCAATTCCAGCAGCTAAATACTGTAGGAAAGGGTTCTTTACAGATAGAGCAGTCAAACTGTAAAACGCCCTACCACAAGTGGTAGTAATGGCAGACACTATAACAGCTTTTAACAAATGGCTGAATGATTTCCTCAATACACATAACAATGTGGGTTATAGATAATTTAGCGTCAAAAATGTATAATTTGTGGAGATAGATTGAACAGAAAAGTATTTTTTCAACCTATATAAGTATGTTATTATTATTATTGTTATTATTATTTATTGTTAGAGCACCATTGATTCTATGGTGCTGTATATGACGAGGGGTTACATACAAAATAGAAATATAAATTACAGTGAATAAACTAAAAAATAACAGATTGGTACAGAGGGGAGAGGGCCCTGCTCTTGCGGTCTTATATTCTATATGACTACAGCATGTAATATTACCGGGTAGTGTTAGGCTGTGTGCACTCTGTGCTTTTTGGTGCGTTTTTGCTGTGTTTTTCCTCACGAAATTGGTCCAAAAACGCTAGGAAACATGGGCGGACATACCACCGGTTCAACCCCTGCAGGGCGGCTAATAATGAGGGCAATTTGGCCGGTTTCTCCGGGCACGAGGCTCCGGGGGCCCCTGGCCAGATTGCCCTAATGTGCGGCAGGCAGGGAG
>VIAB01008374.1:11600-24280 GCA_009801035.1 Oophaga pumilio
TTAATAGGGGTGCCCAAACTTTTTCATATAACTGTATGTGTAGAACCTATAATTCTTAATAGGAGAGCAACTTTCCATACACAATGCAAAATAGATAGTTACCCAATGACTTTGGAGAAAACAACCATAATAACTGCTTCGGGCCTGTTGAAACAAAAGAGCTCACATACATACAGTATATATCTATACAGACTTGCCTTTAGCTCTACTGTGGTTTAATACTAAGTAGGATCTCCTGCACTTTCTATTTGGCATTATAGCATTTTATTTGTTTTTATTTGTTTGCATTTTAATTTGTTTTTAATGATATATACTTAATAAAAATACAATTTTTATGTCCCATACTCTTTGTCTTTTGTTAGATAGTCCTCATATACATAGTCATATTATGGATCTCTGCTACACAGGTCTATACTACAGCACCCATAGACTGCTGATGGCCCATTTTTTATTCAGAGGTACGCACAGGTTAGCCATTGCATAATACTGGGGGTATTCACTTCTGGAATAAGCTTTATCTATAAGAGTACACTGTTCTTTGATTGCATCCTATGAAAGCACCAAACTGTGTAATACTGAACCATGAGGATTCACAGTTTTAGGTACAAGCAATTAGCATAATTGACTTGCAATTTTTCTGTGTTCATACATTCAGGCAAGGGCCTACTGCTAATAGCAGCACACTACACAACTGCTATGGGGCCAGTGAGTTCGTGTGAATGATGCCTGCAGGTCCAGCAATTCGATTTCAACAGTACAGTTAGGATGCATATACCGTTGTAATGGCGAACCACACAACCATTGACTCCCGCTTCCACCATTCGGCCTGTGCACCTTAGTCTCAGCACAGCAGAAGTGAAGACATCACTAGATCGCGTTAGCTACGTAGAACCTCAGTCTATACAATGCACAGAGTCAAGTAGCATATCGGAAGAATAGGGCGAGTAAAAAAGGTTTTTTTTTTATCAGTCAATACTTGTTGGGACTGTGGGAATTCATAATGCGGGGTGGTGTGGCTTTGCAGTGCCATCCTATTGTGTGTACAATGGGGGAAATAAGTATTTGATCACTTGCTGATTTTGTAAGTTTGCCCAAACTGACAAAGACATGAACAGTCTATAATTTTAAGAATAGGTTAATTTTAACATTGAGTGATAGAATATCAAAATTAAAATCCAGAAAATCACATTGTATAAATTATTTAAATGTATTTGCATTTCGCTTTTAGAAATAAGTATTTGATCCCCTACCAACCATTAAGAGTTCTGGCTCCTACAGACCAGTTAGACGCTCGTAATCAACTCATTATCTGCATTAAAGACAGCTGTCTTACATAGTCACCTTTATAAAAGACTCCTGTCCACAGACTCAATTAATCAGTCAGATTGTAACCTCTACAACATGGGCAAGACCAAAGAGCTTTGTAAGGATGTCATGGACAAGATCATAGACCTGCACAAAGCTGGAATGGGCTACAAAACCTTAAGTAAGACGCTGGGTGAGAAGGAGACAACTGTTAGTGCAATAGTGTCATGGGTGCATCGCCATGAAGATCATCGCGATTGCACATTCTGACTTATCGCAGCTGAGTTTCTGTTATTTTGTGTTTGGTGGTGAAGTAGTTAATTTTACCTAGCTCTTGGCTAAGACTAGGTTCAGCCTCGCCCGGCTGCTTTTGATTATGCACTAATTAGCTTCCTTCATATACCTGCCAGTCTGCTTGTTAGATGCTGGTGATAGCATTCATGTAGTGCAGCAGACTGGAGCGGTTCTGAGAATACATAAGCTAAGAGCTCCTTAGTTGTTTTACTCTTACAGCTTATAGTTTATCTCTGAGACCTTAGGTGTACCTACTGTGTGTGAGTGTTGTATGTAAGACTTTATTTACTTTATTCCTTTACTTTCTTGTATGTCTTTCTGTTCATTAACCGTTACCTGTTCATTCCCTTTGGTGGTAATCAGGGTCCTTCTTAGGACTAGATTACAGTTGTCAGGGATTGATAGGAGACAGGGTTTACGCTGGTGGCCTGGACCTCTGTACCTTTAACAGTACCTCCAGGTAGAGGGATTAGTTAGGACCCCAGGTTAGGGTCAGCATAGTCCCCGGTTCACCTCTATCCGGAGACAGCGTATAACGGATTCCGTATTGACCCACTGGACATTCTGTCAGGTAATTCTATGTTATCCTATATCTATGCGTATGTTATATAGAATGTTGCCCTTTTGATATAGATTACTTGCATCTCATATATATATATCTGCTATACAGCGTGACAAATAGTAAGAAAATGGAAGAAATACAAAATGACAGTTGATCGACATCGATCTGGAGCACCATGCAAAATCTCATCATGTGGGGTATCCTTGATTATGAAAAAGGTGAGAGATCAGCCTAAAACTACACAAGGGAACTTGTTAATGATTTCAAGTCAGCTGGAACCACAGTCACCAAGAAAACCATTGATAACACATTATGCCGTAAAGGTTTAAAATCCTGCAGTGCCAGCAAGATCCTCCTGCTCAAGAAGGCACATGTGAAGGTCCATCTGAAGTTTGCTAATGAACACCTGGATGATTCTGGGAGTGATTGGGAGAAGGTGCTGTGGTCAGATGAGACAAAAATTGAGCTCTTTGGCATTAACGCAATTCGTCGTGTTTGGAGGAAGAGAAATGCTGCCTATGACCCAAATAATACTGTCCCCACTGTCAAGCATGGAGGAGGAAACATTATGTTTTGGGGGTATTTCTCTGCTAAGGGCACAGGACTACTTCACCACATCAATGGGACAATGGGTGGAGCCATGTACCGTAAAATCCTGAGTGACAAACTCCTTCCCTCAGCCAGGACATTACAAATGGGTCATGGCTGGGTCTTCCAGCAAGACAATGACCCAAAACATACAGCCAAGACAACAAAGGAGTGTCTCAAAAAGATGCACATTAACCCCTTTCTGACATCAGGCGTAATAGTACGCCGACGTCGGACTCCCTCCATTTGATATGGGCTCCGGCGCTGAGCCCACATATTTCCCGGGACATGTCAGCTGTTTTGAGCAGCTGACATATGCCCGGAATAACCGCGGGTGGAATCGCGATCCACCCGCGGCTATTAACTAGTTAAATGCCGCTGTCAAATGCTGACAGCGGCATTTAACTCTCGCTTCCGGCCATCGAGTCGGAATCCCCCCCACCGGTGACCCCCGTCACGTAATCGCGGGTCACCTGGAGACCTCTATGGTTGTCAGTGATGGCTTGCTGTGAGCGCCACCTGATGGTCGGTGCGCATAGCAAGTGAGTAATTTTGCTTTATAGAGGCGATCATCGCCTCTATGTAGCAGAGCCGATCGGGTTGTGGCAGTGTTTAGTCTCCCATGGAGACTATTGAAGCATGCCAAAAGTAAAAATAAATTGTTTTTAAAAATAAAAAAATATAAAGTTCAAGTCACCCCCCATTTTCCCCATTCAAAATAAAACACTAAAAAATCAAACATACACATATTTGGTATTGCCACGTTCAGAATCGTCCGATCTATCAATGAAATAAAAGGATTAACCTGATCGCTAAACGGCGTAGCGAGAAAAAAAGTCAAAACACCAGAATTATGTTTTTTTTGGTCATCGCGACATTGCATTAAAATGCAATAACGGGCAATCAAAAGATCATATCTGCACCAACATGGTATCATTAAAAATGTCAGCTCGGCACGCAAAATATAAGCCCTCACCCAACCCGAGATCACGAAAAATGGAGATGCTACAGGTATTGAAAAATGGTGCAATTTTTTTTTTTTAACAAAGTTTGGATTGTTTTTTCACCACTAAGATAAAAAAGAACCTAGACATGTTTGGTCTTTATGAACTCATAATGACCTGGAGAATCATAATGGCAGATCAGTTTTAGCATTTTTTTTGCAATTTCACTCCACTTAGAATTTTTTTCCCGTTTTCTAGTACAGGACATGGTAAAATCAATGATGTCATTCAAAATTTCAACTTGTCCCGCAAAAAAACAAGCCCCCACATGGCCATATTTATGGGAAAATAAAAAAGTTATGGCACTGAGAAGAAGGGTAGCAAAAAAAAACTAAAACGCAAAACCGAAAAAAGCTCTGGTCATGAAGGGGTTAAGGTCATGGAGTGGCCTAGCCAGTCTTCAGACCTTTATCCCACAGAAAACTTATGGAGGGAGTTGAAGCTCTGAGTTGCCAAGCCACAGCCTCAAAATCTTAACCCCTTCCTTACCGATGACGGAATAGTACGTCATCGGTAAGGATCCTCCACTTTGAGGTGGGCTCCGGCGGTGAGCCCACCTCAAAGCCTCGACATGTCAGCTGTTATAAACAGCTGAAATGTGCCCGCAATAGGCACGAGCAGAATCATCATCCGCCCGCGCCTATTAACTAGTTGAATCCCGCTGTCAAAGCTGACAGCGGGCATTTAACTAGAGCTTCCGGCCGCAGGGCTGGAAGTGAGCGCATCGCCAACCCCGTCACATGATCGGGGTCGGCGATGCATTGCCTTGACAACCAGAGGTCTCATGGAGACCTCTATGGTTGTTGCTGGCACATTGCTGTGAGCGCCGCCCGGTGGTCGGCGCTCAAAGCAATGCAGTAAATCTGCTACATATGGGCGATCTGTATGTACCAGAGGCGATCGAGTTGTACATGCTTATAGCCTCCCATGGAGGCTATTGAAGCATACCAAAAGTAAAAAAAAAAAGTGTTTAAAAATTTAAAAAAATAAAAAAAACCTAAAAGTTCAAATCACCCCTTTTCGCCCCAATCAAAATAAAACAATAAAAGAAAAATCACACATACACATATTAGGTATCGCCGTGTTCAGAATCACCAGATCTATCAATAAAAAAAAGGATTAACCAGATCACTACATAGCGTAGTGAGAAAAAAATTCAAAACGCCAGAATTACGGTTTTTTGGTCCCCGCGACATTGCATGAAAACGCAATAACGGGCGATCAAAAGAACGTATTTGCCAAAACATGGTATCATTTAAAAATGTCAGCTCGGTGCGCAAAAAATATGCCCTCACCTGACCCCAGATCACACAAAATGGAGACGCTACGGGTCTCGGAAAATGGCGCAATTTTTTCTTATAGCAAACTTTGGAATTTTTTTTCGCCACTTAGATAAAAGAGAACCTAGACATGTTTGGTGTCTATGAACTCGTAATGACCTGGAGAATCATATTGGCAGTTCAGTTTTTGTATTTAGTGAACCTAGCAAAAAAGTCAAGCAAAAAACAAGTGTGGGATTGCACTTTTTTTGCAATTAGAATTTTTTTCCCTTTGTTCAGTGCATGACATGGTAAAACCAATGATGTCATTCAAATGTGCAACTCGTCCCGCAAAAAATAAGCCCTCACATGGCCATATTGACGGAAAAATAAAAAAGTTATGACTCTGGAAAGAAGGGGAGTGAAAAATGAAAACGAAAACTCGAAAAAAGCTCCGGGAGTGAAGGGGTTAATGATTTAGAGATGATCTGCAAAGAGGAGTGGACTAAAATTCCTCTTGACATGTGCACAAAACTCATCAACTACAAAAAACCTCGAACTACTGTGCTTGCCAGCAAGGGTTTTGCCACCAAGTATTAAGTCTTGTTTACCAAAGGGATCAAATACTTATTTCTCACTGCAAAATAGAAATAAATGTATATAATTTATACAATTTGATTTTCTGTATTGATATTCTATCTCTCAATGTTAAAACTAACCTACCCTTAAACTTATAGACTGTTCATGCCTTTGTCAGTGGGCAAACTTACAAAATCAACAAGGGATCAAATACTTATTTCCCCCACTGTAGGTCAACTGGGACTGTGGGGCTATAATACTGTGGGGGGTATCATACATCTGGGAGAATCATATTGTGTGGTAGCATAAGGGGACATCATATTGTGGGGGAATCTTACTGTGCTGAAGCATAATACTGTGGGGGAGGAACTGAGGTGACACACTATGATTGCGTGGGGGTCACTTTAGGCACAATACTATGGGAATGTTGGCGGCAAAATGTTGGGAGTGTGTCACTTTGGAGACAATCATACTTTGGGGTAATCATGCTGAGCTGGGGTCACTGTGGAAGTCTTATATGTGTGGGGGAAGTATTGGGCCATTATAGTGAGTGTAGGTTCACTGTAGGGGCCTCATAATATGTATAGGGGAATTGTAGGAACATCATATTGTGTGGGGGACACTGTTGGGGCTTCATGCTGTGGTTGGAGCACTGTGTATTTACCATACTGTCTGTGAGGGGAACTGTGGCACCCCAGGAGTCCTGTTTCCACAGTGGCCTTGCCTCCCTCCAGGGGGGAATGATGTCATGCCTGGAAGCAAAGAAGGAATCCCCTTATCAGGTAGTTCCAGCATACAACACAGTTCCTGCCCCAGGCCAGCAGGGGGAGCTCTAAACCCGACTTCAGGGGAGCTGCTCTCTCTGGTCAGGATCAGGAAGTTAGTAAGGAGTTAGAGCCTGAACAGAGTGGAGAGAGGACGTGTGGAGAGGTCGGGGGAGAAGAGCTGTAGCTGAGCTCACCCCAGGCTTGAGCACCAGTGACCGGGCACCAGAGCCCGAGGTTGTGTGGGTACTAAAGCCCCAGCAGCAGAATCCAGAGGGCAGAAGACTGCAGATCCTCTGTCCCCAACTGATATTCGACGACACAGCAGCATGAGTGAGCCGCAGATGCCAGACAGGAGTGATCCCTGAAGCAGGCTACAGCTGCCTGTCATACGAGTAGAGCTCTACCTAAGCATCAGACAGAGAGAGGGACTTAAATAGAGTTTTACAGCAGCAAGTACCTCAGAGACTAGCGCTAGAAAGGAGGCTTTACAACCCACCTGACTAAGGAGATTCCCAAATTGCTTTCAGGCTGACCGGCTCCAGAACCATCTGTAACCTGAGCCCCAGACTATAACTACACTGCTCCGTAAAAGGTAAAGGAAACTGCACTCTGCTGTGTCTTCTGAATTTTTCCTGTGTCACCTGCCCTGCACCACACTCACCTCCAACATCACCTTTAACATCCTAACTGCCTGGGACACAGTTCTACCCGTGGAGAGCTTAACCATTTTTGCTGCCCTTTCATCATCCCAGCAGGTCTGCATTGCAGCTTCGGTTCCCTGACCGAATACCACGGGTGGCGTCACGAACACGTTGTTACATACTCTTTATTATCCCTTTTCATCATCTCCCCTTTTATTGGATGCCCAGTGCCACGAACTGGGTCACTGCTGCCTTGGCACTGCCCCTTTAAGAAGCGGCCCGGTACCGAGTATCCCCACTGCCCTGTCGAGCGATCCAGAACTTTTAAGGAATTCACTATGTGGGGTTACCATACAATTTGTGAGGTGAATTCCGAGAGGAGAGGTGATCAAACTCTATGGGGACCATGAAAGGATATAGTAGTGAGTGAAAACACTGACACACGCACAATAAGTCCCTCTCCCTGGCTTTAAAAGTTGGGAGGCACTCCCTTCTATGACTGTGTCATTGTGTCATGACCCCGTCATTTCTTTTCTTGGAGGAAGGGTGATTAAGAGTTTTGCTATGGTGTTCTATGATTTTTATATACGTCCCTGCATTCAGGATTTTCTAATAAGAAATTCAACATCAAGTGGATCTGCCTGCGATTTTGCCCCATTATAATTTTATGTGGCCTATCCATATCTTTTCTGTACATGCTGTAAAATAAGCACGCTGCACATTTTAACATCTTCTTTGCTGAAACTATTTTGTGAGTGAGATTTGAAAATTTGTAATTAATTTGCATTGCCTGCAGAATACCAGCAGACTGGTGGGGAATTAAGTACCAAATTACCAGTAAATCCTGGAATTCTTGAAGTTCCGTCAACGACTGTATGTACTGTAGGTCTTGTGCTGCCAGGTGCAGTATGTGGACTATCGTCATGAAAAACATCCTGTGTTTTGTACAAAATATGGGAAGTTATATATCTTTTAAAACTTACAGCTAGCATTGAAGTCAGTGATACGGAATCCTGATCCCATATCTGTGTGATTTCCAATCAGGAGGATGGAGTTTATAAAGGATTGCACATATTATTTGCCTGGCAGTGACACTGTTTTCTGCCCTGTAATTTTACTTTACTATTGACCCTGAAACATATGGTCTACAGTTTGTGACAGGGTCAAATTTTTGAAATCTGACCTGTGTCACTTTATCTAGTAATAACTCTGAAACGCTTCAAAAAATCCAAGTGATTTTGAGAATGTTTTTTCGTGGCACATTATAATTTATGATAATGGTAAATTTAGGTTGATATGTTTTGTGTTTATTTATAAAAAAACAGAAATTTGAGAAAAATGTTATGAAAAAGCAACTTTCAAACTTTGAATGATTATCCCTTTAATCCAGATAATCATACTATAGAAAAACCTTAATAAATAACATTTCCCTCATGTCTGCTTTAAATCATCAACATTTGTAAAATATTATTTAATTTTGTTAGCATTTTAGGAGATTTAAAAATGTAGCAGCAATTTTTCATATTTTCAATGAAATTTACAAAATGTTTGAAGTGGCTTTGGGGGTCCTATGTATTGGGACATCCCCAAAAGTGATACCATTTTAAAAACAGGAACCCCTGACATATTGAAAACTGTTGTCAGGTAGGTTATTAACCCTTCCTGTGCTGTTCAGGAATTAATTGGACACCTAGCCCCTCCCAAAAAATAAAAATAAATTACAATGGGTAAGGAAAGAATTCAGACCCCTTTAAATTTTTCACTCTTTGTTTCATTGCAGCCATTTAGTAAATTTAAAAAAGTTCATTTTTTCTCATTAATGTACACTCTGCACCCCATCTTGACTGAAAAAAAGAAATGTAGACATTTTTTGCAAATTTATTAAAAAAGAAAAACTGAAATATCACATGGTCATTGGTCATAAGTATTCAGACCCTTTGCTCAGTGTTGAGCTAGTACAGCCATGAGTCTTCTTGGGAATTATGCAACAAGTTTTTCACACCTGGATTTGGGGATTCTCTGCCATTCTTCCTTGTAGATCCTCTCCAGTTCGGTCAGGTTGGATGGTGAACGTTTGTGGACAGCCATTTTCAGGTCTCTCCAGAGATGCTCAATTGGGTTTAGGTCTGGGCTTTGGCTGGGCCAGTCAGGAATGGTCACAGAGTTGTTCTGAAGCCACTGCTTTGTTATTTTAGCTGTGTGCTTAGGGTCATTGTCTTGTTGGAAGGTGAACTTTTGGCCAAGTCTGAGGTCCAGTGAGCTCTGGAAGAGGTTTTCATCCAGGATATATCTATCCTTGGCCGCATTCATGTTTCCTTCAATTGCAACCAGTCATCCTGTCCCTGCAGTTGAAAAACACCCCAACAGCATGATGCTGCCACCACCATGTTTCACTGTTTGGATTGTATTGGGCAGGTGATGAGCAGTACCTGGTTTTCTCCTCACATATTATTTCGAATGAGCACCAAAAAGTTCTATGTTCTTCTCATCAGACCAGAGAATCTTATTTCTCATAGTCTTGGAGTCCTTCATGTGTTTTTAGCAAACTCTATGCAGTTTTCATATGTCTGGCACTGAAGAGAGGCTTTTGTCGGGCGACTCTGCCATAAAGGCCCAACTGATGGAGGGCTGCAGTGATAGTTGATTTTGTGGAACTTTCTACCATCTCACTACAGCATCTGTGGAGCTCAGTTTTTCTTTTTTAAGAAATTTGCAAAAATTTTTACATTTCTGTTTTTTTTCGGTCAAGATGGGATGCAGAGTATACATTAATGAGAAAAAATGAACTTTTTTGAATTTACCAAATGGCTGCAATGAAACAAAGAGTGAAAAATTTAAAGGGGTCTGAATACTCCCCCCCCCACTGTATAATATTCTGATAGTTAACAGAAGAGTATATCTCACACCTTTGCAGTCCTTGCAAAGTAATTTTGCTCTTATTGAAGCCCTTTAGAACTCCCTGGCACTAAGATAACCCTTTCATGGCCTCCATAATGTATGATGGCAGAAAAAGTACCCTCCAAACACAGAATGACACTTCCACAATGAATTCCTCCACAGTACCCTGCTCAGTCATAGTACGTTGACCCTACAGTACTCCCCTGCAAGGTATGATACTCTTACAGTGACCCCTAAACAGTATGATGCCCCCCATGGTGACCTCAAGATAGTATGATGGCCCCCATAATTCCCCACACACAGTTTGATGGCCCACATAGTCTTCAAAGTAGGATGCCCCTGATAGTCCCCCCCACACCGTAGGAGGCCTCCAAGCAGTATAGTGGTCTCCAAATAGCCTTCAATGCAGTTTAATGGCCCCCACACAGTATGATGAACCCCGTATAACTCTTTTCACTGTAAAATGGCTTGCAGACAGTATAATGGCCCTCACTAGCTCTCCAAACATTATAATGGACCCACATAGCCCTACAAACAGTATAACTCCCTCCTAATAGTACAATGGTCTGCACATAACCCTCCAAATAGTATAATTGCCCACCAAATAGCCTACAAAAGTATAATGGCCCCACATAGCCCTCCGAACAGAGTAATGGCCCTCCACATAACCTTCAAAACTGTGTAATGATTGCCCAAATTGCTCTCCGAACAGTGTAATGGCATACTACATAGCCCTCCACAAACAGTGATTGCATCAAACTGGCAGCATGCAGACCAGCAAGTTATAATTTGCTAGAATCAGGGTCTCAGTCCCTGTATCATGCTGCTCTCAGACAGCATAGCAAAATCCTGGTGACAGATTCCTTTAAATAAGTTGTGTTGTTAATTAGTTGCTATATACTGACATATCTGTGAACTTGTACATGAATAATATTTAGGTAATCCAAAAATAAAAGTGTTGTTTGTGGCTAAAACAATCCTTCTGTCCCACATTTACTAGGACTATAGTTGTTTTTAAGTGTGACAGAATGTAAATGAAATGTACAGTGTATCTGCTATGAGCAGGTAGTAATTTGTGCCATTTCCTCTTATTTCCCATAATAAATTTGGCTGCATCTACATCTCCTTTGGAGATCACATTGACTTTTGAAGTGTTGCAGGCTTTACCACTGTTTGTTTTGGCTTATGACGAAACCTGGAGTAAATGGCTTAATAAATTGGGCCATTGACTTTTTTTTTCTACAAACTAATGCTTCATTCAGACATTCGTGATTTTTCACGTGCGCAAAAAACAGTCCAAGTCTCATCAGTGTTTTTGAACAAATTTTCATTAGTTCATTAGTGTTTGGTAATTTTTTTACAATCAGTGTTTTATCTCTGATTTTCATGTATGAAAAAAAAAAAATAATTATAAACATTCTTCTATACATTCCAATGTCAATCGAAGAGAGCACACGGATTGTGCATGGATGCCTGTCCGTGATTTTCACGGATTCATAGACTTTCATAGGTAATTTTCTGATCCATGATTCTGATCAAAAACTGATATGTCTCTGTGATTTTTTTGAGAACCGCTAAAAAACTCCATAGACAACAATGTTCTAAATGCGAAAAACACAGAACACGTACTGTACATCTACTTCCTAAGGTAGCATTAACTATGAATCAGAGGCACAGCAAACACTTCATTAAAGATGGGGCTGTAGCTCCCTGTTCTGAGGGCACCAAAGCCCCAATCTCAGGGCTGTTGTGTATCCAGCAATCAGAAACATATCCCCTATTTATAACTTGGGATGTTGGTAATAACCATTTAAAACCTTGAGGATGATTTTCTAACCATTACATTTATTTAGACAGCAAAAACTTAGATGCACTGAAAATGCGCCAAATTGATCATAGCTACTCATGCTTTATGATTAATTTGACGTTTACATGACCCCTTAATATAATTATTAATTCTTTCTGTTTAAATAAAAATACACTAATTTCCATTTTGGGACCATTTTAACAATTTAGCTTCTATTGTAAAAATACATTTACAATAACTTAAAGTGCCTCCATTTCATAGATCCTATATTTTACCTATTTTTTAGTCCCATCTAATGTCTTTATGTGAATTAAAGGGTTAGACCATACACACCTGAAACTCAGCCCAACCATGAGGCCAAATCATGAAGTAAAATTTTTGGTCACTGGGAGTGTGTTTTGATCGCATGTGACAAGCCATGCCATGTGGTCATATCTTATGACTTCGGGAGGATACGGCTCCCCCACTTTCTGCTTGCCAAGAATGTTTGCAACTTCAGAGGTGAGCAGAGGTACTGAGGCTGCAATTTTTGCTAAGCTTCTTACCTCTTATAGACTGCAGCGGTGTTTTGCAACCTAGAAAATGAGCAGTAAATTATAGCATTAAAAATCAGATAAAGATCAGATAAAAAATAAGATTGCAAATTGCAAAGTTGCTTGTTTTTACAAGCACTATGCAGGTTTACCCATTTAAGAAGATGAGCCAGCCTCTTTATCTGACACCTGTTACACAGAAGGATTGTCCCCTAAACTTCAATATATGTTTGTGAAGGAAGTAAATAATTGTAAAGTAGAAGAAACGGTTAAGGCTACATCCACATATTGCCTCAGAAAGGATGTAGCATCTGCCTGCTCTTATGCAGACTTAAGAATAGAGGGGGAATCTACTAGGAACATGTCGATATGTCAGAAATGGCAGCTTCACAGACCTATCAGATGGTTGTAACTAGAAGGAATAGTTCCTATTGTCTGTATAT
>VIAB01008374.1:43665-54570 GCA_009801035.1 Oophaga pumilio
CGAACCGAACCGAACTCGAACACTAAGGGGTTGGCTCAACACTATTCAAGACACTCCTGGCTGTCATAGGAACCCAACGATAGTATCACGAGCACACCGATGGACACATGGAATGATGCGCCCCCATAACTGAGAGCTGTTAATGCGACTGTCAGAGTTTGACAGCCACATTTAATAGGCTAAATGTCACGGGCAGAGCTCCGCTCTATATTTGGTTGTTGGAGGCAGGTCCTGGCTGTGTGTCACAGCCAAAATCTGCTGGGAATGAGGTGGGCTCACACCGTGAGTTGGCTCTATACAACCGCTACTGACTTGCACTGTACATGTATAGTGGATGTTAATAAGGGGATAAGGAGACAATATTGATGAAAAATTCTCTTTAAGTTGCTGCAGGTTACTTTATTACACCACCCTATTCACTAATTGAAAACACAAAACACTAAAAATTGTTTGCAAGTGAAAGGGTTAATCTGCAGACTGATAGAATTATGCTGGTGCTCTGCTGCTGCACTGAAAGCGTGGTACCTGTGCCTACATCCACCTCTCTTAGTGCTGTGAGCAATGACTGTACCACACCGGCACACCCGCATGACTGAAAGTTGGCGGCTCCTGGGAGGATTAAAGTTAATTTTCTACTGGGTGCTGCACTTTCGATACTGCAGCTTTACACCTTCATAACACTATTAACCTGCAGATTACCCCTATATCTGGTGATTAATAACGTTATTGGACCTGACAGGTTCGCTTTAAGTTCTTGTGAATTTCTATGTATCCTTAGCTAAAAATCTGAACACAGACTATATTGTCAAAAGTGTTGGGACTCACCTCATAATAATTTCATTAAGGCTTTTTATTCATTCATTCAAATTGCCAGCACTTATATAAAATCCAACTCTTACCAAATGCTACCTGCCTTTACAAACATTTGTGAAAATTATCGGTCATATTGTAGAGCTCACTGAATTTGAGAGCTGTACTGTAGTAAGATTCCACCAATGTAAGGTAGTTAATGAGATTTCTTCCCTCATATTATTCCCACCGTCAACTGTATTACTATTGAAAAGCAAAAGCTTTTAGAAACCAGAACGACAGAGCCACAAAGTGATAGACCACTTAAAGTTACACTATGGCGCCCCCGAGTGCTGAGGTGCATAAAAGTGACAAATGTTCTGCTAATTCAATAACTGCAGAGTTGAAAACCTGCTCCGGTGCTAACATCAGAAGAAAATCTGAGCATTAATAACCTCAGATCATGGGTTTATATGAGTAAGCAGCTGCATGCAAGCCGTATATCACTAAGCCCAATGCTAAATATCAGATGGAGAGGAGAAATTGTTGGCAGTGGATTACTCACGATACTCTCCAAGCGTGTGACAACAGAACTTTTTATTCAGGAACAATCAGGAACAGTATGATAAGCTTAATATATCAGGAATACATCATTTGTGTGTCTCTATCTGTGCAGCATCTACAGCAGGCTGCTTCTCTCATACACAGACACAGGAAAACAGAAAATACAGTCACATGCTCTTCCTGTGTGAACCTCTGGGTGTTTTGTTTTCGGAATTTTATAAACAGCATACAAATCTAGCAACTAAACTCTCAAAGACAGATATGAAGTTGTTGCACCAAACATATTGCAACATCCCCACTCAACAACTACTTATCCTGTTATTCCCATTGTGGTTCTGAAGTCCACAAACTTGGCTCTTGATAATGGCTTTGTCATACCATCGGCTATCATCTTGTCTGACTCGCAATAAACAAACTCGAGTGCACCACATTCCACTAAGTCACGTAAGTGGTGATGTTTTACATCAATGTGCTTAGTCCTTGCACTAATCTTCTCACTGCTGGCAAGTTTAATGCATCCTTGGTTGTCCTCATAGAAAACTGTTGGTTGAGCTAATGGCCTTTTGAAATCTTCCAAAAGTTGTTTCAACCAAATTAGTTCTTGACTTGCATAAGCAGCAGACATACTGTATATTCTGCTTCTGTAGAAGATAATGCGACTGACACTTGTTTTCTGCTGGACCAAGAAATTGAATTTTCTCCTAACTTGAACAAGTAACCACTCGTTGATTTCCGATCACTTGAATCTCCAGCCCAATCTGCATCTAACTTAACTTCTGAGAGTGAGATCTCCTGATGCAGATATCTTAAGATTTAGCCTTTGAGATTCTTGAAGATATTGAAGAATTCTCTTAATTGCATTCCAGTCTCTTTGGCGTGGCTTGCTTACATGTCGGCAGAGAATTCCGACTGTGTCTGTGATAACCGGACGAATTGTGGTTGCTATGTACAGAAGTCCACCCACTGCTTGTCTGTAACTCTCATTGCTGAGTAGCAGATCTTCTTCTCCTTCCAACTTTAAGTAGGATGGGTCCATTGGTGTTGACACACCTTTGGCTTCTGATATTCCAAACTGGTTTAGTATTGTGGAAATTTTAGAACTTTGGTCGAGAAGAAAACTGCCATCTTCCTCTCTCTGGATTTGGATTCCCAAACAATATGTAACATTTCCAAGGTCCTTAGTCTCAAAGTGCTAGTTGAGAATTTAAACTAGTTTTGCAATTTCTTTTTCATCTTGATGAGACATGACTACATCGTCTACATATAGGAGAACATACATCCAGGGGCGCACCTACCATGAGGCGATTTGAGTACTCTGCCTCAGGCGACGGTCCCTCCATCAAGATAGGGGGCAGCAGATTCTCCTTTACTGCTTGTGCTCCTGTTGCTCTTGGATTGCTGCTCTGTGCGCATAGGACCTGTGATGACGTCATAGGAGGGGAGGAGTCAGGCGTCACGTGATTGGGGCCGCCCTCAGTGTATGCAGGACTCTACTGTGCTGGTTGTCATGGTGCTCTTGGATTGCTGCTCTGAGCACAGGACCTGCGATGACGTCACAGGAGGGGAGTGTTGTGAATATGCTGGAGGCGGCTTCTAAGCTGGGGCTCCCTCCGGTGGTTGCTGAGGGTAATGAACTGATTAATGAATGGCCTTCAGCTGGAGCTGAATGGTAGGATATAAGTGGCCTGATTTCCCAGGAGCCTTGCCGGTTATCAATTGTTCTTCTGGTCTTGCTTGAAGCACTGCTAGTTTCTTGCTCTCCTTCAGATAAGTGTTTTCTGTTTTTTTTTCTTTGTTTAATTTTCTCTGCTGGTTTGCTGCCTGCAGTGGACTGCAGCCTGTCCCCCTTTGGGGGTCTGGCACTGCAATTGTGCTCCGTTTGTGTGTGCACTTTTGCTTTGCTCTTTTGTTACTTTTATTTGCTGAATAGCGTTTTGTTACACAAGAGATCTGATTTAGGTGGAAGAGGTCGTGTGATTTCAGGTTTTTTGGCAATCAGAAGTGTTGGTATTTTTGTTAGTGTTTTTGTTGGATTGCAGTCAGAATTCTTTCCTGTACTTTTCTGTCTAGACAGATTGGGCCCCAGCGTTTGCTCATTCTATTTTCTGTCTGTGTCCGTGCTTTCTTCTTGTCTAACCGCCATTACATGTTTGGGGGCATCCTATTTTCTTTGTGGATCTGCTCCGGGGCAGATAGCTTTCATCTTTCTGCCTTTAGGTGTAGTTATCTCTCAGGCTGTGACAAGGCATCTAGGATCAATGTAGGAACGCTCCACGGCTACCTCTAGTTGTGTGGTTAGTTCAGGTTACTGCAATCCAATAGGTTCCAGCCTCTCTGGTGTATTACCGCTTTTGCTATTTTTTGCCATTTCTCAGTTACCGAAACATAACAGGGGAGGAGTCAGGCATCACATGATCAGGGGCCTCAGTGTATGCAGGACTCTGCTGTGCTGGTTGTCATGGTGCTGGATGAGGGAAGTATATGTGTGGGGTCAGGAGGGGTTTACAGGGTGGATATAGCAGAGCTGTGTGTGTGTACGAGGTGTACGGATGGGAGCTGCGTGTGTATGGGGTGTGCAGAGCCCTGTGCGTACGAGGTGTATGGAGTGGAACCCTGTGCGTACGAGGAGTGCAAAGCCCTGTGCGTATGAGATGTGCGGAGCGGAACCCTGTGCGTATGAGGTGTGCAGAGCCCTGTGCGTACGAGGTGTGCAAAGCCCTGTGCGTACGAGGTGTGCGGAGCCCTGTGCGTATTAGGTGTGCGGAGCCGCATGTGTACAAGGTGTGCAGAGCGGAGCCCTGTGTGTACAAGGTGTGCAGAGCGGAGCCGCATGTGTACGAGGTGTGCAGAACGGAGCCGCGTGTGTATGAAGTGTACGGAGAGGAGCCACATGTGTACGAGATGTGTGGAGCCGTGTGTGTACGAGGCATACAAAGCGGAACCGTGTGTGTATGAGGTATGCGGAGCCATGCGTGTACGAGGTCGGTGTATTGTGGGGAGCATTCATACCTCCCAACCATCCGAGATCCAGCGGGACTGTCCCGATTTTGAGAGTCTGCCCGGATGCCCTGGCCAGGAGCTTACTTTTCCCGTGGACACAGGAGTACATGGTGGAGCCTTGAGGAGCACTTTAAAATTCGCACGTGACGTTCCACCGGAAGTGATGTGCTGGAAGCTGACCGGAAATTAGGTCATTTTGGGAGGAGATTGTGACGGAACCATGGAGGCACTTCAGGGAATGCTTCAGATCCATAACCGTGTCCTCCTCCGACACTGCGGATAGCGGGATCGCCTTGGAATCGGGGATGCCGGCCATGTGAGCGGATAATGATATGTCCTGCAGCGGGAGGCTCAGGTGTGCATTACAATGGGAGCCAGGCTGCTGTAGTATCTTTATAGAATCTTTCTTTCTCTCTCTGTTTCTTTCTCTCTCTTCTTTCTTTCCCTCTCTAATCTCTCTTTCACTCTCTGTTTCTTTCTCTCTCTCTGTTCTTTCTTTCCCCTCTTTCTTTCTCTGTTCTTTCTTTCTTTCTCTGTTCTTTCTCTCTCTCTGTTTTTTCTTTCCCCTCTTTCTTTCTCTATGTTCTTTCTTTCTCTCTCCGTTCTTTCTTTCTCTCTCCTTTCTTTCTCTCTTTGTTCTTTCTTTCTCTCTTCTTTCTTTCCCCTTTTTCTTTCTCTCTCTCTGTTCTTTCTTTCTTTCCCCTCTCTGTTCTTTCTTTCTTTCTTTCCCCTCTCTGTCCTTTCTTCCCCTTCTTTCTTTCTTTCTCTCTCTGTTCTTTCTTTCTCTCTCCGATCTTTCTTTCTCTCTCCGTTCTTTCTTTCTCTCTCTGTTCTTTCTTTCTCTCTGTTCTTTCTTTCTCCTTTCTTTCTATCTTTCTTTCTTTCTTTCTTTCTTTCTTCTCTCTCCCTGTTCTTTCTCTCTCTGTTCTTTTTTTCTTCTTTCTATCTCTCTCTCTGTTTTTTCTTTCTGTTCCCTCTTTCTTTCTTTCTTTCTTTCTTTCTGTTCTTTCTTTTTCCCTTCTTCCTTTCTCTCTCTCTGTTTTTTCTTTCTTTCTCTCTCTGTTCTTTCTTTGCCCTTTCTTTCTTTCTTTCTTTCTTTCTTTCTTTCTTTCTTTCTTTCTTTCTTTCTTTCTTTCTTTCTTTCTTTCTTTCTCTGTTCTTTCGTTCTCTCTCTGTTCTTTCTTTCTCCTCTTTCTTTCTCTCTCTGTTCTTTCTTTCTCTCTTTCTCTCTCTGTTCTTTCTTTCTTTTTCTCAGTACCAGTCAGTGTGGCCATAGTACCAGCCACTGTGCCCTCAGTACCAGTCAGTGTGATCAGCAGTGCTAAATTAGGCTAGTTGTGAAATGGATGTTGTCAGGGGCGTAGCCTAAAATTTGCCGCGGGGCAGAATGGAGCACGGGGCGGCAGAATGGAGCACGGAGCTCCTGTGTATAATGTCACCGTTGATCACTGTATTACCTGTACACTTGACACTATATACAAAGCTCATATATAATGTCACCTGTGATCACTGTATTACCTGTACACTGACACTATATACAGAGCTCCTGTGTATAATGTCACTGGTGATCACTATATTACCTGTACATTATACACTATATACAGAGCTCCTGTGTATAATGTCACCGTCTCCACCTTTTATCGGCACCATCTTGTGACTGCAACTTCTGTCTGGGGGAAGTGAGAAGTAGCAGAAACCCTCTATCAGGCCACGTTCATACATTCAGTATTTTACCTCAGTATTTGTAGGCCAAAACCAGGAGTGGAACAGTTAGAGGAAAAGTATAACAGAAACACGTCACCAATTCTGGATTTCTCACCCACTCCCGATTCGGCTTACAAATACTGAGGTAAAATACTGATCAAATACTGAATGTGTGAATGTGGCTTTAGGCTGATTTCACACATCCTGATATTTCTGGTACCGGAAAAACCATTAGTGGAGATATCCGTGTCCGTGTGTGTAATACGTGTGGCAACTGTGTGCCGCATCAGTACCACACGGACTGCTGCCGGGGAAGAAGCGCTACGGTAAGCACTGTTCCCTGGCCAGGGGAGCACCTAAAATGAAGCAAGTTGATCACTTCACCTCAGGCGGTATTGAGTCACTGAAGATGTGTAAAGATCGGTGTTTCAAATATATTCCTATTTAAAAGTGTATGTATTTTACATGTGTGTCAGGTTAGGCTAGTAAAGAGTAAACCAGATTTATTTGTACTGATTTTACTACGGGTGGGCACCATTTCGCAGTTTGCCTCAGGCAGCAGAGAGGCTAGGTTCACCCCTGCATACATCCACTCCTTCGCTACATTTTTCATATACAAACATGGATCACCTATAGATCTTTTAAATATTTCATCCATCAAAACTTTGTTCATTTTCGAGTTCCAAGCACTTGCCGACTGCTTAAGTCCATAGAGAGATTTTTGCATTTCACAAACAAGGTGCTCTTCACTCTTTTTAATATATCACTCGGGTTGGCTCATGTACAACTCTTCTTCAATGTCACCTTGTAGGATGGCTGTTTTGATGTCAAAAATGTCTCACTGTCATCTGTTGAACTGCAGCTAGGGACATTAAAGTTGTGAATGTGGTTTACTTCGCAACTATCCTGAGGTGCTTCAGGTTAGGCTTCTCACAGTTCCATAGCTCATATGAAGTTTTATTTGTGACTTTATCTGGCACTCTGTTTTGAAGATAGCAAGCAGTCATGATGGCTTCTCCCCAATATGTTGTAGGTAGATTCGCATCAAACAACATACTTCCACTTTTACAGAGAGTACGGTTCTTTCTCTCTGCAGTGCCATTTTGTTCTGGGTTGTATAGAATGGTAGTCTGGAACATGATTCCATTGGTTCCATTATCTGCACACAGGGCTTTTGGCATTCTTCCAAATTTGTTAAATACTACAGCATGATATTCTTCAAGTTTCTGTGGAACTTCATCCTTTCTGTGAAGCAGGTAGGCGACTGTATATCTGGAGTAGTCATCAATAAATGTGAGAAAATATCTCTTCTTGCTAGGAGTTTGAACACTCATTGGACCACATACATCTGTATGCATCAGATCCAGTGCCTGTGCAGATCTAGTGGTGCTTATTTTAGGAAAGGAATTACTTTACATTTTCCCTTTAAGACAGCTAGTGCACTTCATTATTTGACTACACTGGTTGATTTCGATACCATTTGCAAGTTGAGCTAATTTCCTCGATCTCTGTGCCCAAGACGTCTGTGGCATACATGGATACAGTTCTTATGCAGATCTCGTCTAGCACTGTACACTCTTTTCATTTTAGCTGATAAAGGTCATCTTGGATTTTTCCTTCTGCAAGAGTGTGACCCTTCTTTGAGATGATGCAGCTGTTATATCTAAAAGTAACTATATTTCCCTTTTGTATGAGCTTCTTTACTGACAGAAGATTGCTTTCAAGGCTGGGAACATAGAGAACATCCTTTATTGGGATCTTTCTGCTTTGTGCTGAGTAAACTGGACAGTGGAGGTACCCATCTCCTACTCCTTCTGAAGTCATATACTGACCATTAGCTAAGTTACATTTTCTGACTTGCTTTCATTAAGGTCAGTGAAGAAATCCTTGTTATTTGTCATATGGCTGCTTGCACCAGAATCTATACACCATATGTGCTTTGCAGATTAGCCTGTACTGGCATTAAATGCAGCTTCAGCACAGGCAGAATCTTCCTTTATAGCTGTTTTAACCCTTTGATGACTGTAATGCTTTTAAAGCTGACTAATTCTTGCTTTCCAAATTCTGCAGTCTGCTTTAAGGTGTCGGAGCTTTTTACAGACAAAACATTCATGAATTTCTCTTAGATTGCTCTTATATTTAAAGGGAATCTGTCACCCCATTTTTTGTATGTAAGATGCGGTCACCACCATCAGGGGCTTATCTACAGCATTCTGTAATGCTGTAGATAAGCCCCCGATGTAACCTGAAAGATAAGAAAAACGTGTTAGATTATACGGGCGGTCCGGTGTTCTCCGGTCCGATGGTCCAGGTGAGTCCGGGTCCGGCTCCTCCCATCTTCTAGCGATGACATCCTCCACCTTGCTTCTGTCTCGCTCCTGAGCAGGCGTACTTTATCTGCCCTGTTAAGGGCAGAGCAAAGTACTGCAGTGCGCAGGTGCTGGGCCTCTCTGACCTTTCCCGGCGCATGCGCACTGCAGTCCTTTACTCTGCCCTTAACAGGGCAGATAAGTACGCCTGCGCAGGAGCGCCACAGACGCAAGGAGGAGGACGTCATCGCTAGAAGATGGGAGGCGCCAGACCCGGACCGCGCCACCCATCGGACCGGACTCCCGGGTGAGTAAAATCTAACTAGTTTTTCTTATCTTTCAGGTTACATCGGGGGCTTATCTGCAGCATTACAGAATGCTGTAGATAAGCCCCTGATGGCGGTGGCTGTAACTTATATACGAAATTATGGGGTGACAGATTCCCTTTAAGGAAATCCTGTGTCTTTAATGCTGTTTCTGCTCTGGATTCATTACTGCTGCTTACATGCTGCGTTTTTCTTTTGAATTCATCCACAAGTTTGCCTTTAACATACTCTAGTGTCCGCTCATCATCTGGCCGTGCATCTAGTGCAGTCACGAGTCAGTCATAACTCTCTGGAAGACCACTTAATAGAAGTGAAGCAACATCAAACTTTAATTTCTTCTACAATACCCCTGAGACGCTCCACAATCTCTAGGGTGTTTCTTATTTAGTCCTGCATATTCTGTCCATCTCTTAGCTGATTATCACCAATCTGATTATCATCTACACTGAAGGAGATTGTGCTTTGTGCTTTCTGATCCTTCTATAGCCAATTATTTGGTAATGGATAAGTCACTTGTTCCTGAGTATATTTCCGTGTACCTTCTCTTATGAGCAGCATCTTCACCTTGAATTTCCAGGACTGGTAGTTCTGGTTAGTGAGGTTTGGCACTGAGAACTTGACAGGATTGCTGCTAGTGGACATCTTCTCTGTTGCTCTGTGCTGCTTTTGCTCTGGGCTTCTGTTGCTGTGTTACTCTGGGGTTCTGTGTCATTCTGGGCCCATAACCCGTTGGCAGTGGATTACTCACGATACTCTCCAAGCGTGTGACAACAGAACTTGTTTATTCAGGAACAATCAGAAACAATATATGATAAGCTTAATAGATCAGGAATACATTATGTGTGTGTCTCTATCTGTTCAGCATCTACAGCAGGCTGCTTCTCTCATACACAGACACAGGAAAACAGGAAATGCAGTCACATGCTATCCCTGTGTGAGCCTCTGGGAGTTTTTATTTAACTTTATAAACAGCATACAAATCTAGCAACTAAACACTTATAGACATGAATGGAGTTGTTTCACCAAACGTATTCCAACAGTAATGAATGCCACCACTGAACTTAGCAGTAAAGAAAATGTGTTCTGTGGAGTGCCAAATCACACTCACAATATGAGTTGGTGACTCTAGGTTAAGCACCTGTTCACACTTGGTTTGTTTGGATGTGGCAGTCAGTTTTTTGAAATTTGTATTCATTGGCCCTCTGACTGAGCACTCCACCTTTTACCCGCAGGCATTTTTAACCACAGCAGGGCCACTACCCCTCTACAGAGATATAGATTTTAGTCTAAAGAGAGGATTCATAGGTTCCCATACAGATGAAGACTTTGGTCTAAGCGATAATTGGCATTAGTTTAGGTCCTGGAAAACGAGAAACGCCTTAATGTGGCTTCCAGGTACACATAAATTGGCCATTTTATGCGCTAAGCTTTCTCAATTTTTCATATTTCTAATGCAGCAATGCAATTCATTTTTCATATTTCATATTTGCATGCTGTGGCGCTACAGAGTTCTGCCCTTTTTATTTGACTGGGAGGAAATCAGCCTGCACTCAGATATCTTCCGAGTGCAGTCTGATGTTTCCCACAGACTCATTGACTTGCATAGCTAAGTGCGATCCAAATATCAGATCAAACTCAGGCACGTAGCGATGTTTTTCAGCATGCAACGATCAGACATGTGCACAGCCCCATAGAATAACATTGGTCCAAGTGTGGTCCTATGTTTACTCAGGTCACAAAGGAACGTAACAAAAATGTCAGAAAGGCTATATCCAAATGACCGTACTTTTGGTCCAAGTGCTGCCAGTGGAAAAAAAAACTGACAGAACTTCCACCAATGTTATTTAATGAAGCAATGCAGAAGACTATTAATTTTTTTACACATTGCAGCATTCACTATTTTCTTCCACATTTTGACTTGCCTAAACAGATCCATAAGTGTGCAAAAAAAATTGTATCCTAAACAAATCAAATAATGCATAGCATCCAATTTTTATGGATACATTTCAATCGTTTAATATAGAAAACTATTTGTTCTTGTACATTTTAATAACTGCTGATGCATGAAAACGGACTATAGATGACAATACAGATGAAATTCGTCCATTTATTTTGGATGAAAAAAAGATTGCCGTGTGTGAAGGCACCCTGAGAATGTATTTTGTGGAAATTAACTCCTTAACGACCAAGCCATTTTGTAGGTTAAAGACCAG
>VIAB01008374.1:80470-96039 GCA_009801035.1 Oophaga pumilio
GAAACGCTGGATGCATGCGGTGGTAGGTGGAGCGTGGGCGGAGCTTCACGGAAAAAAGGAAAGGAGGAAGTGGATGCCATCCGCAGCCCTTCTGAACGCTAGTGTGAAACTTGCCTTAGTAAATGTCATGTGTCCACTCCATTCATTATAAGTACTTGATAGCATCATATTGAATTTGGGGGTGGGAGAAAATATTATCAGGTGCTTAATGACCTCTGCCACCATTCATTCATTTAAATTCCCTGATAGCGTCTTCTCCTATCTTTCTTTTTTAAATCAGGTACTTTTTATTAAAACCACCATACAAATTGTAACACAGCTTGATACAAACTCCAAACATACAAAGGATATTCAGAGCAATTTTGTTTTTTCCTTTAAGTAACAACAATTAAACAATAGGTCCACCAATCTAGGATCAAACCAAATTGGCGTGTACTGTGTAAATCCAGTTATACCTCTTCACTGCTTGATTTTCTGCCAGACTTTCCCCATCATGACTATGGTTGGGAATTTTTTTAGGTTTAATCTAAATCTACCCGCTTCTAAACTAGATAAAAATGGGCCCTTCCCCACCATACATTCAGCAATTAACCCAGCTGATGTACCCTGACTAGATACACCCCAACCCACCAAATGTTGACATTGGGACACTATGTAATAGATCCAGGGGTTAGGGACCGCCAAACCTCCCTCTTCTTTTTTTCTTTGTATATGTTCCAGTTTAATGCGTGCCTGTCCACCATTCCAAATAAGATCACTAAATAAAGAGTTGATCCTATAAAATTTATTTTGTGCCAACCACATTGGTGCGTTATGGAGCAAGTAGAAGAGCTGAGGCAGAAGTATCATTTTAATCAAATTAACTCTACCTGCGACTGATAGAAATAACTTCTTCCAAGCCCCAATCTTCTGCTGAAATTTCCCAAGCTATGGAGTTATATTGAGCCACTCATAGTCCCCTATCTGGAATTAGCGGCAACGGGCAAGGATCGCGCACAGTGATCTTATTAATCTCCCGAAAAGCCAGACACGGCCTAAGGCCCCCATCCTACTCTTTGACAAAAAAAATCCTACAGCCACAGGGGACTTAGAGGGTCTTATATGACCTGCAGCTAAACTAGTCTGTAGGTATTCCTTTAAGGCCTCCCTCTCGGGAATCGTCAGATTAAATAAACGACTCTTAGGGAGTGTAGCACCTGGGACGAAGTCAATAGTGCAATCGTAATCTCTATGGGGTGGTAGAGCTTGTGACTCAACTCCCTCTTCACAACAGCAGCAATGTGAACATTACAACATTTACTATAACACCTCTGAGTCCGGACCTTATAGTACTAGACGACCAGTCCAGCAAAGGATTGTGCATTTTTAACCAGGGTAAACCCAGGACGACTGGAAAAATCTAAGTTACTTACCGTTAACGTGATTTTACAGAGCCCATGACAGCACCACCTGAGAGACGGTATCCGCCCACCAGGACAGGAAACCTACTGAATAAAAAGGCGGTACCTCATCAGTTTGGTTTCAGAGCACGAGAGGACCTTCAGACAGTTAGCACAACCCTCACCAAAAAACATTTTTCTTAACACCCATAATAGTGCACACCATAAGTGATAAAAGCGGGGGAGGGAATACAAGGGTGCTGTCATGGGCTCTGTAAAATCCCGTTAATGGTAAGTAACTTAGATTTTTTTCCCCCTCTCCCATGACAGCACCACCTGAGAGATTTATATAGACTGAAGCACCCTAGTGAGGGATCACTGCTTTTAACACCTTCCTCCCAAAGGATAGGTCAGTAGAGAAGGATAGATCGAGACGATAGTGCCTATAGAAGGTAGTAGGGATAGACCATGTGGCTGCCTTACATATTTCTTCGATGGAAACCTCTGCTTTCTCGGCCCAGGAGGTTGCCACAGCCCTGGTGGAATGGGCTCTCAGATTTTCTGGAACTGGTCTCCCACTAGAGGTGTAGGCTAAGATGATGGCATCCCTAATCCATCTAGCTATCGATCCCCTTGTGACACTACCTCCTTTCTTTCTGCCTTGGAAAGATACAAATAAGGACTTGTCCTTCCTACTCTGTCTAGTCCTGTCTGGATAGTGTATCAGGGCTCTCCTGACATCTAGCGTGTGGAGTCTGTGTTCTTCGTCCGATCTTGGTTCACTGAAGGAGGGAAGGATTACCTCCTGGCTCCTATGAAATTTGGAGGCCACTTTGGGGAGATATGCTGGATCAGGTCTCAGCACGACCCTATCTTCTAAAACTTGCACAAAGGGATGATCAATTGATAGGGCCTGCAAATCACTAACCCTATGTGCCGATGTCAGGGCTACTAGAACCACTGTCTTGAGTGTCAAGTTCTTGACTGAAACTTCCTGTAGGGGTTCAAAGGGAGATATCGTTAATGCATCCAGGACTAAGTTTAAATCCCATGGGGGCATTTTTGGAGCTGGATCTGGTCTAGACCTCTGACAGGCTTTGATGAACCTGATCACCATCTATCTGCTGCCAGGTTGTAGTTAAAAAGGGCCCCTAATGCAGATACCTGCACCTTAAGGGTGCTAGTGGCCAGACCCATCTCCATCCCCTTTTGAAGGAACTCCAGAATATGTCTAATCAGGATTGAACCCCCAATTGACTGCCCTGAGTAAGTTAGAAATTTTGCCCATATCCTGCCATAAATTTTAGTTGTTATGGGCTTTCTGCTTTGCATTAGAGTATTTACCAAGGCTGGAGAAAAACCTCTTTGTATTAATAATGTCCTCTCAAAATCCAGGCCGTCAAATGAAGGCCTGATCTCTGAAGGATGTACCACTGGGCCCTGCCTGAGGAGACCCGGAATATCTGGGAGAACCCAGGGGTCTGTCAAGGACCTTCTACTCAGCCATGAGAACCATGACTTTTTCGGCCAGAAGGGAGCAATGAGGATGACATGTGCTCTCTCCTCCTGAATCTTCCGGAGTACTGTTGGGATCAACATCAACGGAGGGAATGCATAAGCTAGGTGAAAGTTCCAAGGGATTTGTAGTGCATCCACCGCATACGGCCTTTCTTTCGGGTCTAGGAAACAGAACCTGTTGGTCTTCCTGTTTTTCCTGCTCGCAAAGAGATCTATTTCTGGCTGTCCCCAAAGATTCACAATCTGCTGGAATACTGATGGATCTAGTTCCCACTCCCCTTGTTTCAAGGTTGTCCGGCTGAGGAAATCTGCCTCCTCCTTGTCCTTCCTTCTTATATGTTAGGCTGATATCTACAGTTAGTGTTCCTCCATCATCTGCAGAATTTGCTGGGCTAGTAGCAGTAATGGTCTGGACCTTGTGCCTCCCTGATGATTGATGTATGCTACGGAGGTTCTGTTGTCTGATAGGATACGGACATGATTGCCCCGTAATCTGGGAAGGAATTATGTCACTGCTTCTTTTATGGCGAGTAGCTCTCTGTAGTTTGAGGAGCTTCCTGCTTGAGATTCGGACCAGACCCCTTGTATTAAATTGTCTCTGAGATGTGCTCCCCATCCCTCTGCACTCGCATCCGTCACTCTCACGTCCGATATTGGGAGGGACCATGGGACGCCACGTGATGCATTTCTGGGTTTAGCCACCAGGTTATGGTACTTAAAGTCTCTTGGGATAGTACTATCTTCCCTAGATGACCTAACAGCGTGCACAGACCCGGAAATGACGTCCCTGGCGCATTACGTTAGCGGGACGCGCCGGAAGTCTCCTGCGTCCCGGGCAGCCCGCTCACCGGCGCACTTGGCTTCCCTGTGCGCAACCCCGGTGAGCCTGTCCTGGCGCACATCGCCGGGAGAACCCACAGCGCGCAGCCAAGGACCAGTCAAACATCTGTGCATCTCTCATAATCAGGATCATCCATAGCTTCCAAGTACTCTGCCTTAGCTGTTGCAACTGCTGTCTCTTTATCTGTCACAAGTCTTTCTAGAGACACTCGCAGGCGTGCACTCTCCGCCTCTTGCTTCCTCTGCAGGCGTGTGGTTTCGGCTTGTAGGCATGCATTTTGGTCTGCCTGCAGACGTGCGGTTTCTGCGTCTTGGTCTGCCTGCAGACGTACCTTTGCTGCTTCATGCTCTGCTTGTCTAAGATTTAGATGCATTTCTTGTTCGGTGAAGGAGGACCTCACTTTAGCTGCTTCGGCTTTGGCACAAGCGACAGCAGCAAGCTCTGCTATTGACAACCTGCTAGACCTGCTAGAGCTTGCTCGTGGCCTCCTTTTGAGTGAGGATGTGTCGGTTTGAGACATTGTGCGCTTAGCTGCATACTGCTGAGTATTTTGGCGGGAAAACTGAGTCTATGCGTGGCGGACTTCCGCGTAGCGGGAATGATGTAGCACTTCTTGGCGGGCTGCAGTATCATTCTGCTGCTGTGGTACCCGTATGTGGGTATTAGCGGTCCCGTACAGTCTGTTCAACTGCGGCCTGTGACCGGCTGTCAGTTTCACTGAAGGCAGCTAATCTGTTCTTACTAGGGCCTGGACTCTTATTCCCCACGGCTGTATGGTGACTGCTGTAATACCCGTATGCGGAGCTGTTTGGGTGGTAGCAGTCCCGTACAGTCTATGCAATCACCGCGTGCGACTGGCGGTCCGTTTTTACTGGGCCCTGAACTCTTATTCCCCATGGCTGTATGGCGGCTGCTGTAATACATGTATGCTGTGCAGTCTGGGTGGTAACAGTCCTATACAGCCTGAGCAATCACTGCGTGCACCCAGCGGTACCGTTTTTACTGTTCTGCCTTCCTCCACGTATAGTGCTGTGTGGATTCCAGCATACGGCTAAACCTTTCATCCACTTCCAAGTAAAAAGACTGTATGGATTCTTAAGTCTATATTTATTGCGATGATGATGTAAACTTGGAAATAGTGAACAACAATGGTGGATGATTATTTGGTAAAAACTACAAGAGAAATGAATAGTGTATCAGTACTGGCAGATAACAGAGACAACAGCATGATACAGAGTGCAATTGCATCAGTAAAACTAACATTACAGAGGCTGCACAGGAACATTACCCCCGGGATCAATAAAGTGTATCGTATTACAACACAGCTATGGCAAAGTACATGCAGCAACACTATCCTGCTGTATGCAGAAATCCAACCTATCTGTAATCAGTGTGAAAGCACTAGCTAACTAAGAGATACAGAGACTACACAGAGGCTGTCTAACACAGACACATATACATTAGAGTCTCACCGGAATCCAATGGTCAGGAACAATGCATTGTAGGTAGAGAGCTGGGAGCACGTGTGCTTAACTGTAAAGTCTGAGAGAAAATGTCTCAGCTTCTAGCCCGGGAAATTGAGGGGGCGGTAACTTAACCAAAATACACTGCTCTTTTAAAGAACAAGTATCCAAACATACAAGCACAGGATAAATGAGTACCTAATGACCTCTAATGGCTATAACTGGTACTACGCTATGAATACTCGTTAATAACCTGAGTTTTTCAGACCCTTTTTTGGCTGAAAAAGACCCACCTCGGCTTATAAACAAGTCACGGTCCCAGTGCGAGGTCCCCGGGAAGGGAATATGTCCACGCTCCTCTGCAGCTGCTGACAGGGCTGGCGGTCGGCATCGGGACAAGTGCCGGCGTCCTGAGCAGGCAGGGACACCGGCGCAATATGGGGGCCAGGTGTCGGTGTCACCGCTTGCTTAGGCCCCCGGCACTTGCGATATTCATCTGTCCCGGTTTCACCGCTGCACTGTATCTTCTGGGTCCTCTGGCTGTGATGTTCAGGTCAGAGGGCGCAATGACGTGGTTAGTGTGCGCCCTCTTCCTGAACAGTCACTGTAGAGAACAGGAAGACACAGCGCAGCGGTGGAACGGGGACAGGTGAATATCGCAAGTGCCGGGGGCCTGAGCAAGTGGTGACACAGGCACCTGGCCCCCATAGCGTCGGTGTCCCCTCCTGCTCAGGACACCGGCACCTGGCCCCCAGCGACGAGAGGTGAGAATGTCATTTTTTTGCAGCAGCATTATACGGTTTATGGGCATCTTATGGGGCCCATCATTAACTTTATGGAGCATTATATAGGGCATATTTTTATATGGTGCAGCTTATGGGGCCAATAATCAACTTTATGCAGCATTATATGGGGCATATTTTGTATGGAGCATCTGCTGCATTTCCCACCATAGTCTTATACTCGAGTCAATAAGTTTTCCCAGTTTTTTTAGGTAAAAATAGGTGCCTCGGCTTATACTCGGTTGGCTTATACTTGAGTATATAAGGTAATTAAGTCATAATGCACTATACGGTGAAGGAAATAATTATTTGATCCCTTGTTGATTTAGTAAGCTTTCCCACTGACAACCATGAACAGTCTATAATTTTAAGGGTAGGTTAATATTAACATTGAGAGATAGAATATCAAAAATAAAATACAGAAAATCACATTGCATAAATTATATAAATTTATTTGCATTTTGCAGTGAGAAATAAGTATTTGATCCTCTACCAACCATTAAGAGTTCTTGCTCCTACAGACCAGTTAGACGCTCCTAATCAACTCGTTACCTGCATTAAAGACAGCTGTCTTACATAGTCACCTTAATAAAAGACTCCTGTCCACAGACTCAATTAATCAGTCAGACTCTAACGTCTACAATATTGGGCAAGACCAAAGAGCTTTATAAATATGTCAGGGACAAGATCATAGATCATAGACGTGCACAAAGCTGGAATGGGCTACAAAACCTTAGGAGAGTGGGTGAGAAGGAGACAACTGTTGGAACAATAGTAAGAAAATGGAAGAAATACAAAATGACTGTCAATCGACATCGATCTGGGCCACTATGCAAAATCTCACCTTGTGGGGTATCCTTGATCATGAGAAAGATGAGAAATGAGCCTAAAACTACACGGGGGGAACTTGTTAATGATCTCAAGGCAGCTGGAACCACAGTAACCACGAAAACCATTGGTAACACATTACGCCATAAAGGTTTAAAATCCTGCAGTGCCCCTAAGGTCCCTCTGCTCAAGAAGGCACATGTGCAGGCCCGTCTGAAGTTTTCCAATGAACACCTGGATGATTCTGTGAGTGATTGGGAGAAGCTGCTGTGGTCCGATGAGACAAAAATTGAGCTCTTTGGCATTAACTCAACTTGCCGTGTTTGGAGGAAGAGAAATGCTGCCTATGACCCAAAGAACACCATCCCTGCTATCAAGCATGGAGGTGGAAACATTATGTTTTGGGGGTGTTTCTCTGCTAAGGGCACAGGACTACTTCACCACATCAACGTGAGAATGGATGGAGCCATGTATCGTAATATCATGAGTGACAACCTCCTTCCCTCTGCCAGGACATTAAAAATGGGTTGTGGCTGGGTCTTCCAGCAAGACAATGACCCAAAACATACAGCCAAGGCAACAAAGGAGTGGCTCAAAAAAAAGCACATTAAGGTCATGGAGTGGCCTAGCCAGCCTCCAGACCTTAATCCCATAGAAAACTTATGGCGGGAGCTGAATCTCCTAGTTGCTAAGCGACAGCTTCAAAATCTAAATGATTTAGAGATGATCTGCAAAGAGGAGTGGACCAAAATTTCTCCTGACATGTGCGCAAACCTCATCATCAACTACAAAAAATGTCTGACTGCTGTTCTTGCCAACAAGGGTTTTGCCACCAAGTATTAAGTCTTGTTTTGCCAGAGGGATCAAATTCTTATTTCTCACTGCAAAATGCAAATAAATTTATATTATTTATACAATGTGATTTTATTTTTGATATTCTATCTCTCAATGTTAAAATTAACCTACCCTTAAAATTATAGACTGTTCTTGTCTTTGTCAGTGGGCAAACTTACAAAATCAGCAAGGGATCAAATAATTATTTCCTCACTGTATGTGCAGCCTTTTTTATTATGTGAACCACATGCGTGTGCACTATTGCTGTACTTGAATTGATGATCAAAACATGTAGCCTGAGCATGTTACCAAGAAAAGGACTTTAACTTTATCTTCTCTGTGTGGTTACTAATAGCATTTCTTGCTATATCATTGACATGTGTGCAAAGTATTATGTCCTCTGGATATATGTCACAGTTCCATCCTTCAGTGTGTCTGGGATGCAGTTACTGACAGCTCAGCATTCCAACCTGGTACAGGGGCGTGTTGAGCTGTCAGTGTGTTGTTTTACAGCTCAACTATCCAATCTTAAACTGGGAGGCGTCGGATGTCTCCAAGTGTTCATTATCTCAGACCTCTGCCAGACGTATATTCAGCTAGTGTGGCTTGTTTCCTCTGCACCTCAAGTTCTGTATGTTGATCTTTCATTACCTGACCTTGAACCTCATTCTGATCATCCGTCTGTTTATCCCCTGCTGCTCTGATCTGCTATCCTCCTGGTATTCTGACATCGTAACGTTACCTGACTACTCTTTTGTCTATTCCTTCTGTTTATGTACCCTCCTGGCTTCTGACCTTGGACTTCTTGACTATCCTGAGTCACTAGAATGACTATATAAACTGATTAAATTGCTTCTGCTAGTGAACTTCAAACAGATATCTAGAAAATGGTGGGAAATTGAAACAACTTTATAGAAAGCTGCACAAGGATGGCTCTCTACTAAAGGGGTATTCTCATATTATTAAATTGCTATAGTTAGACAGCATGAAAAAATGCAGATTTGCAACTGACTTGCTATTTCTTTCTACTTTCATTCTCAAACTGTCAGAGCTTTTGTTACATAGTATACAGCTTGTTGGCAAGGAGACTGACCACCAGAGCTTCTCATATCCCTCCAATCCCCCTCAGCTGCTTGGGTCACCGTTTTACCCTCAAATCTCAAAATTCAATGTTTACACAATTTTAGGAAAAATTACACTCTGATGTAAGATTACATAGAATTGACTGTGTAAAATGTGCTGAGTGGCATTATGATAATGTGCCATGTATTTAACTTCACAAAACATATAGGTAGGTGGTTTTAAGGTAATTTTTATTTTGTAATTTAGTTTTAGTTAAGGTTTAAAGGGTTAAAGACGACATAAAGCACTCATAAGTAAGAAGTAAACATAATTTATCATAATTCCATCATATTGTGTTGTATCTTTCACACAACAGGAAGAAGTGAAATTTTGATCTTGTTTTGTGGTCTGACTAGTGTATACTACTTTTAACACAATTTAAAAATAATTATGGTATATTGTCTCAGAAGGAACTAACCTAATTATCAATCAACGTACATAAAGTAATAAAAAATGATGATGTTAGAATTTTATTTCAAGTAGTTCCAATGTAGAGAATATGCTTTATGAAAATCAAAGTCTTATACTTATCAGACTGATATGTCCCAGATATACGGAAGATTTTTTGCAGCAGTTTTTGCCATGGCGAACTCTCTTTGTAAAATTGCATGTTTTTGTTGCGTCTTTTTTTAACAGATTGACATGCTGCAGCTTGAGTTACTGAGCGTTGAAAATGTACCCTGTAGACACTGTTTCCAGACACTGTTTCCTCTAAGATGCATACTCTGGAAATGAGAGAGTTAAAAACACCACACTCTGACGACAGGTATACCTGTAATTGGGCATGTTGACCTCATTAGAATGTTGCTTTAACGCATTCCTTTCCAGATAATTCAGCTCATAGGGTTTGGTGTCTGCAGATTTCACTGTTATGTGCTGGAATTTTACATCCAAAAAATTGTGGCCCTTGGGAGGGTTAGAATTTGACAATGCGACCCTTAGGACTAAAAAAGGCGTTGGAAATCTGGGTTAATGGTAGCCATTGTAAGATCCAGGAAAATTAGCAACTTAGCTTCAGATGCTACCCCTGACCCATCAAGGGCCAGGAAAAGAGATGTCACCCTGAGTTCCACTGCTCTTATTTGCTTTTTATAGCGTCTAGCACATCATGTGTGCGATTGTCATCACATGATAAACTGTAACGGGGCTCATTTGTCCCACTGCAATAGCAAATCTGTACCGAAATGTTTACTATGGACAAGTGCAAGGGAAAAGTAGGGTAAAATACAAATGTGCCAATGTTAGCCTTTTTGCCTTGGTATTAAGCTGCACTACTACTGCAAACAAGAATACAGCACTTTTTTTTTTAAAGTATTGTCTTCAAAACCGGCCAAAACATTGCAAAAAAATCTTTCATAAAATGCACCTCAAATGAACTCCTAAAAGTCTAAAATAAAATATTCAAAACACCACATATGATCCTAGATCTAAATCCTTAACCCCTTAGTGACAAAGCTAATTTTGACCTTATTGACCAGGCCAAATTTTTAAAATCTGACCAGAGTCACTTTATGTTGTAATAACTCTGGAACACTTCAACGGATCTAGATTTTTTTTTAAATATGTTGTACTTCACATTAGTGGTATTTTTTTATATGATTTGCATATATTTATGAAAATATCAAAAATTTGACCAAAAATTTTGCAATTTTCAGACTTCAAATTTTTTATGCCCCTAATTCAGATAGTTAAACCACATAAAATAGTTACATAACATTTCCTACATGTCTACTTTGCGAATGCATCATTTTTGAAACATAATTTTTTTTAAACTAATTTAGAAGGGTTCAAAGTTGATTAGCAAGTTCTCATTTTTCCAACAAAAATTAAAAACAATTTTTTAGGGCCCAGATCACATTTGAAGTTACTTTGGGGGTCTATATAACATAAAATACCCAAAAGTGACACCTTTATAAAAACTGCACCCCTCAAAGTCCTAAAATCACATTCAAGAATTATTAACCCTTCAGGTGCTTCATAGGAGTTAATGGAATGTGGAAGGAAAAATGAACATTTTACTTTTCTCACAAAAATTTTGCTTTAGCCCCAAATTTTTTACTTTCACAGGGGTAACAAGAAAAAGTGAACTCCAAAATTTCTTTTGCAATTTCTCCTCAGTACGTGAATAACTCATATGTGGGAGAAAACTACTGTTTGGGAGCATGGCAGGGCTCAGAAAGGAAGGAGCACCTTTGGACTTTTTGAAAGCAAAAATAGCTGTAATGGAGAAAGGACACTATGTTGCATTTGGAGAGCACCTAATGTGCCTAAACAGTGGAAACCCCCAACAAGTGACAACATTTTGGAAACTAGACCCCTCTCGGAATGTATCTAGATGTGTAGTCAGCACCTTGAACCCCCAGGTGCTGATCAGAAATTTATAACATAGACCCATGAAAATAAAATATATTTTTCCCACAAAAAATGTTCTTTTAGCTCAAAATTTAGCATTTTCACAAGGAAACAGGAGAAAATGCACCATAAAATTTAATGTGCAATTTCTCCTGAGAACGTCGATATGTGGTGGAAAACTATTGTTTGGGCACATGGCAGGGCATAGAAGGCCAAGGAGCGCCATTTGACTTTTTGAAACCAAAATTTACTGAAATCATTAGCGGATGCCATTTGATGTTTGAAGAGCCGCTGATGTGCCTAAACAGTGGAAATCCCCCACAAGTGACCCTGTATTGGAAACTAGACCTTTCAAGGAATGTATCTAGATTTGTGGTGAGCACCTTGAACCCACAGGTGCTTCACAGAAGTTTATAACGTTGAACTGTAAAAATGAAAAAAATATTTTTTTTCTTACAAAAATGTTGGTTTTGCCCCAAATTTTTCATTTTCACAAGGGTAACAAAGCAAAATTTACCATACAATCTTAAGTACATCGATATCTCATATGTGGTCGAAAACTACTTATGAGGTATTCAGATTTTGTTGGAATGATTTGAGGGTGCCATGTCACATTGGCAGAGCCCCTGTGGTATCAGAACAGCAGAAATCCCCCATAAGTGATGTTTACAAACTACACATTTAAAAGAATTAATTTAGGGGTGCAGTGAGCATGTTGACACCACATGTGCCTCACAGAAATTTATACCATTGGGCGGTGAAGAAAGAAAAATTACATTTTTAAAGTTAAAAAGTTGTTTTATCCCCATATTAATAATATCCCCATATATAATTTGTATAAGGAGTAATAAGAAAAATGAACCTCTCAGTTTGTTGTGCAATTTCTACTGAGCATTCCAATATGCTACATGTAATCGGGAACAAGTTTGGTGGCACAGTGCAAAACTCAGAAGGGAAGGAGCGTCATATTATAGTGCAGATTTTACTATTATGGTTTGCGGGTGTCACTCACTGGGACAGTGGAATTTGAGGGACATTAACATATTGGAAACTCCCCAAAGGTGATACCATTTTAAAAACTGCACCACTCAAATACTTTAAAACTGTTGTCAGAAATTTTGTTAGCCCCTCAGTTGCCACACAGGAAGTAATGCAAAGTGGAATGAAAAGAAAATCCCTTTAATATCTTGCTTTAGCCTCAAATTTCTCACTTTTTCAAGAGGTAACACCAAAAAAGTGGACTTCAAAATTTTTTACCCACTTTCTTATGAGTACGTCAATACCCCACGTGTAATCAAAATGTTCTATTTGGACAAACGGGAGGTCTCGGAGTAGAAGCAATATTTGAATTTTGGAACACAAATTTGGCTGAAAGAAATGGTATGCACCATGTTGCATTTATACAGACACTACAGTACCTAAACAGCAGTAATCCCCCTCAACTGACACCATTTTGTAAACTACACATCTCAAGGATTTTATTATCCAGGGGTATAGTGAGCAATTTGAACCCACAGGTACGACACAGAATTTGATAACATTAGCTCGTCATATTGAAAAGTAAATTTTTTTAACAAAATCTCTTTTTAGTCCCAAATGTTTAACTTTTGCAAGAGGTAACACCAAGAAGTGGACCCCACAATTTGTTACCCACTCATGTAGTCAAAAAGTTCTGTTTGGACAAACGGCAGAGTTTGGAACAGAAGGAGCAATATTTGAATTTTGGAACACAAATTGGATTAAATAGATTGTGGGTGACAATTTGCAAGGGCCCTAAGGGGGCCAAACAGCAGACTCCCCCACAACTGACCCCATTTTTGGAAACTACACCCCACTTGGATTTTATCCAGTAGTATAGTAAGGATTTTGATTCCAAAGGTACTACACAGAACTTAATAACGCTATGTCATCATATTGAAAATGTCGTCATTAGTCTTGAGCGCAAGTGCTCACTATTCGAGTTTGCATCGGGTGCTCGGGAATGCACCGAGCAATGTGAGTGCTCGAGTGACATACTTGAGTGTTATGAATGTGCTAGAGATGGTTTCTGAGCAGATGCTCCCTCTGGTGGTTACAGACAGTACTGAACCTTTCAGCGAGGATTGGCAATCTAGGTTCACTGACTGGTCTGATATAAGGGAGGTTCCCTCCCATGATGGTTGCCGGTGATCAATTGTTCTTGTCTCAATTGTGGTTCCTGGTTCATTTGGAAGTTTGCTGGAGTCTTGCCTGCATCTCCTGCTTTCAGATAAGATATTTTTTGCTTTTCTTTTTGTGCTTGCTTTTTGCATTGTTTTCTGCACTTTTGTGGAGGTCAGCCAGGTCCCCTCCTGGGGCCTGAGCTCCTCACAGTTTTCTGCAGCCACTGTTATTTGCTCATTTGCTTTTTCCTATTTTTTCAGCGGCTGCGGCTTGGTTTTTGTTCACACTGTGATCTGATTTAGTGGGTGGCGAGATCGTGTGATCTCAGTATTTTTGTAATCAGAATTGTTGGATTTTTGTAGGGTTTTCTGGGTTGCAGAAAGTAATCTCTCCTGTCCTATCCTATTTAGTCAGCTTGTGGCCCCAGCTTTTGCTCAGTCTATTTTCTGCCTATGTTTGTATTTTCATCTTGTCTAACCGCCATTATATGTTTGGGGGCTTCCTATTTTCTTTGGCGATCTTCTCCGGGGCAGATAGCTTTCATCTTTCTGCCTTTGGGTGTAGCTGTCTCTCAGGCTGTGACGAGGCATCTGGGATCAACGTAGGAACGCTCCAAGGCTACCTCTAGTTGTGTCGTTAGTTTAGGAATCTGCAACCCATCAGTTACCAACATCTCAGGTGTTCGGCTGCCCTGCTGTTGTTCCTGTCCTCCTCAGCTACCAAAACATAACACTTGAGTCTCTGCCCCGCATGTTTTGCAGTTGTTAGACAACCAGAACAGCAATGCAGGGATTGCCCATGTATTGCAGGCAATCCATGCATGGTCTAACAGACGCAAAACATGTGGGGTGGAGACTCTAGGATGTCATTTGTGCACCTGTGATACTCGGTGCATACCCGAACACCCTAAATCAAACTTGAGTGGCAAGCACTTGGGCTCAACACTGGTAGTCATATCGTCATCATTTTTTTACTTTAACTTTTGAAAAAAACCTAACACAATCCTTAAAACCAACCTTAAGCCAAACCAAAACCCTTAGCCAAACCGCAACCCTAAGCCCAACCTCAACACTAAGCACAATCCTAACCCTAAAAACAACTCTAACCCTAAGCCCAACCCTAACCCTAACTTCAAAAAATGGAAAAAAATGTAAATTATAAAATTAAAAAAATAATAATCTGACTACGGAGATGACACATGGGGATGACATACTAATTATTGGCTTTTGATCACTGTTGTAGGGTCTATCACAGTGATCAAAAGGAATCAATAGAAAAAAAATCCTGTTGCCGGGTGCCGGCCAGCAGATCTCAGTGGGCTCACTTCGCATGTGCCGCCATTTTTTTCATGAAGCAGCTGCGAATGACCTGGAGACATCACAGGAGAGCCTGGGGGATAATAGAGGTACTAGAAGAAGCTTGAGGACATAATTTTTCTCTTCTCTGACATGTAGATCATGTCAGAAGAGAGTGAAATGTTTTATTTTTTACGTGATTGCCGCTATTATCGAATAACGGCAATCATGTGATTATGGACTGGAAAATCTGGTCCTGATCGTGTACTCCAGGGTCTCAGCTACCCCTTTTAGGTGTATACTGAAACGCGCATCGGGGTGTGCACTACTATCATGTGACCTGTAGGTTTTATTAAACTGTAAAGCGCTGCGGAATATGTTGGCGCTATATAAATAAAGATTATTATTTATTTCTACGCATATATATACCTTGCATATGGGAATATTATAACATTATTTCATGGACCCCTTTGCGTTACATAGCATTGGTACATTTATCTTGCTGAAGTGTCATATTTGTTTATAACAAACAACTAGACATGCATGTCAGTGGTAGTACTATAACACTATATTGATACATATGAACATACATACCTTGAGAATGCATTTCAGTCTCAGTGTTATAGCATTTTATTGAGACATATTAATATACATACCTCGAGAATGCATTTCAACTTTTGTACTATAACACTGTATTGAGAGATATCTTGAGAATGCATTTCAGTTCTGTGCTATAACACTGTGTTGAGACATACCTTGTATACCTATGTAACTTTGTCACTGAGTCATATATATAATTTTAGACATGTGATTTTATCATTCTTTCATTATAGTCTGTTTATGTTTCATATAATGTGTGTGCACCTGTCTTTTTCAGTGCCACCATAGAATCAACCTTTATTGTTTAATAAAAGTTTTTTATTCTATTGATATGTACGTGATTATTTAAGACCATATAATTCGGGACCTTTCTCCAGGGGTGGGATTCAAATTTTTAACAACAGGTTCTGTGT
>VIAB01008375.1:5645-19784 GCA_009801035.1 Oophaga pumilio
CGATTATTTCTCGCACCCATTGACTTGTATTGGTGAGTCTCATGCGAGAATCGCAACCTGCAGCGATTTTTTTCTCAGTCCGATTTTGGCTGAGAAAAAAATCGCAAATGAGATGTCACCTATTAAATAACATTGGTCCGAGTACAATCCGATTTTTTATCGGATTGCACTCGTCCGTTTTTCTCTCCAGTGAGTATATACCCTCAATCTGACTTTTTTTGTGATCGCCGTTATTCGGTGAATAACGACGATCATGTGACAGGGGACCATAAAAATGGGCCCTGATCATGTTCTCCAGGGTCTCAGCTCCCCCAGTACCCGAGATCCCAGAGATTTTCCAACGCTAGGGGACGCTATACTCTTATTTCTGAGGAATAAGTACCCTTAACTGCAGCTGTTAAGCGGCGTATCGGTGGTTATTAACGGGTTAAGAAGATAACATAACTTAGAATCTCTACATGACCTCAATATTAAAATAATCCAATCACTAGTTTTTCTAGTTATATCAGACTAGTAATGTTTCAAAATATTTTTCAAAGTAAGTACACCAGCCTCATCATGTCTACGCGATCTCTTTAACCGCTTCACCACCTTTCAATTTTTAGTTTGTGTTGTCGATTTTTGCTTATTTTTCTCTCAATATATCTGTGTGAGGGCTTGATTTTTTGCAGGACAAGTTGTACTTTTGAACAACACCATTGATTTTACTGGAAAACAGAAAAAAAAATCCAAGTGTGCTGAAATAGCAAAAAAGTGCAATTCCACAATTGTTTTTTGGGTTTTTTATTTGCAATGTTCCCTAAATGCTAAAACTGACCTGCTATTATGATTCTCCAGGTCATTATGAGTACGCAGATACCAAACATGTCTAGGTTATTTTTTTTATTTAAGTGGTTAAAAAAAATGTCACCATTTTCCGAGACCCCTGGCATCTGCATTTCTCATGAACTGGGACTGGTTAAGGGCTTATATATTTTTTTAAATTGCCTGTTATTACATTTTATTGCAATGTTGCGGTGACCAAAAAAAGTAATTCTGGTGTTTTGATTTTTTTTCTCATTACGCCGTTTACCAATTGGATTAATTTGCTTTATATTTTGATAGATTGGACATTTATGAATACAACGATACTAAATATGTGTATTTTTTATTAATGTTTTGTTTTGAATGGGGCAAAAGGGGGGTAATTTGAACTTTTATATATTTTTTTTAACCTTTTTTTTTTTTACTTGCTTCAATGGTCTCCTTAGGAGACGAAGCTGCGATTGGCTGATCACCTGTGCTATACATAGCAGGACTTCAGCCCTACTATGTGTAGCATAAATTATCATCTCCTATGAGCGTCGGCTACTGGACGGCATTCATAGATTTACAAAGACAGACACGGGGGTCTTTTGCAGACCTCTGACTGTCATGACAACACAGGGGCGCAGATGTACGTGACTCTCTTCTGGTTTGTGCAAGTTAAATGCCGCTGTAAGAGATTGACAGCGGCATTTAACATGTTAACCGCCGCGGATCCACCTGTGGACGGTAGAGGCACATGACAGTTGATCAGACTCGACCTTGGATGTACCTATATGTCCATGGTTGCAAAGGGGTTAATAATGTATGCAATTTCTATTGTGAAAGCTGATAACAGATCAGCTTTAAGTAGGCAAATCTAGAATGGGGTACTAAATTGGGCACCTGAATATTACATTCAAGTTTTGGGGCCGACAAAAAAAACAGTAAGGCTGTGTTTCCACGCTCAGGAAACACAGCGCTTTGGACGGAGCGGAAAGTCCGCTCCGCCCAAAGCCCCGCCCCCTACTGTACGCGCGCTCATTCCGGATGTGTTCATGGAACACATCCGGAACACATCCAGAATGATCGCAGGGTTACATAGCCCTGTGTTATTTCCCTTGCGGCGACGCAGCGTCGCCGCAAGGGAATAGGACATGCTGCGGTCTAAAAAGACGCGCCGCATGTCCGGAAACGCAGGTCTTCCGCCTGCGTGTTTGTAAGCATAGTGGAGACGGGATTTCTTGAAATCCTCTCCACTATGCTGTAACATCTGGACGCTGCGTGTTTGACGCTGCGCCAACGCACCGTGTCAAACACGCAGCTAATCCGGACTGTTTCCTGACCGTGTAAAAATACCCTTAGACCCCTGACCACACTCTGTATAACTTCTGTGTCAGACATTAACCCCTCAACCCAGAGCAGTATATAAGCTTCTCCTCAGCAGATCACAGCGAGACTTTGGCGAGTTTTTTACCGCAGTATTTGGTGAGTTTTTTACCTCAGTATTTGGTGAGTTTTTTTACCTTAGTATTTGGGGAGTTTTTTACCTCAGTATTTGGTGAGTTTTTTACCTCAGTATTTGGTGAGTTTTTACCTCAGTATTTGGTGAGTTTTTACCTCAGTATCTGGTGAGTTTTTTACCTCAGTATTTGGTGTTTTTACCTCAGTATTTGGTGAGTTTTTTACCTTAGTATTTGGTGAGTTTTTTACCTCAGTATTTGGTGAGTTTTTTACCTCAGTATTTGTAAGTCAAAACCAGGAGTGGGTGATAAATACAGAGAAGTGGTGACGTGTTTCTATTATACTTTCCCTCTGATTGTTCCACTCCTGGTTTTGGCTTACAGATACTGAGGTAAAAAACTCACCAAATACTGAACGTGTGAACGTGGCCTTATGGAACAGAGCTTGTTCACCTCCAGCAATAAATGCAATACATAGCTATCAACTGCTGCAAGGATCCCAAAACTGTGCCAATAAAACTAACAGCTCTTCATGCTAAAAGCACTCCGCCACAGCTCGATCAAAAGAAATATTAGTTATGTTTTTTTTCACATAGGTCTGAATATCTTTTTCTTATTCTTTATTTATTCCTTATAATCAACTTACAAAGACAATATAATTAACCCTAGTATTCCCAACCCATTTTTCCCTCCCTCACCCTTAAAAAGAAACAGCCTTTTTTGTATCTATTTTTTCTCCTAATAACGGGGCCGCATTCTACATGTTCTTGACCTCTTTCCCCATATTATCTGCTCAGGACTGTTTGGATGTGATTGCAGTGATCATTTCATTTCTCCATTGGAGCTGTTGGGCTTTGGATGTCTTCCAGTTTTGCGCCTTTATTGCCTATGACGGGCGCTCTGTATCCTCTGCTGATTTTCGGGTCGTCTTCATGTATATTTTGCCGTTTATCGAGCCCATTATATCCGGCCACATGATGACTTCTATTTCACCACAAAAATAATAATAATAATAATAAATAGAAAACAATAGAAGTTTGGGATCGCTGTAATCGTATGGTCCTGGAGAATCACTGTTACCACAGAGCACGGAAAAAAGCAAAATCCATAAATCGATGGTGTCACAGTGCTTTCTTCACCATTTTACCCCAACTGGATATTTTTCAGATTTTTCTGTACATTTCATGGTAAAATGAATTGTTGTGCAAAACTACAACCAAACCCTCATATGTGTATGAAAACAGAGAAATAAAAAAAAACGAGAACGCGAAAAAAAAATGGACCCAACAGGAAAGATTAAAACCCGCAATGACTGCTATCCCAGTAATAACCATCGTTCACTTTCTCCTCCTTTACATGCGGTTTTAATGGCGACTCCACTAATTAGTGCAATTACTCTGTAATAGGCGCGCACGTTGTGTGGTGAGTGGTGACATAATCTGTGCAGTCCGGCCAAGTCACGTGACCGGGAGAAGGTAATGTCACCGCTGACCTGCCAGTCCCTGTAGGGGCGGGGCAAACCGCTGTACCTGCTGCGGCCCCGCCCTTGGATCAGCCTACTGCGCATGTGCGCAGCTCCGACTCCACTAGCAGCGTTGTAATAGTGCGGAGATCGGCGGATGCCGGCAGAATAGAACAGCGGCTGCTGGAGACGGAGGCTGCGACAACATCCCCGGACCGAGGAGTACATGTACCGGACACTGCCACTGAGCTGCAGGTAGGAAGTGGTCTTCTGTACCAGTCAGGAGGTCCCGTCCTCCCAGGGGATGGGGCAGGTGCACCTGCAGTCATCTCCGCCAATGACACTAGTGCTGGAGATGGAGCAGAGCCGAACTCGTCATTTGTCACAAGTTCTAGAAATGTGATGAAACTAAATTCGCCCATATTAGAGACTGGTCCTCCTGTGCTAATGAAAAGTGTGGGGACAACCCCAATATCAGGACTAATAAACCGGGGGGTTACTTGTGGTAAGACCCTGTAAGTGACCACGTCAGCTCTGCTACATCTGGAGATCTGTTTGCAGCTTGCACTTCTGTTACTTCTGACTGTAATGAAATATTAATGTCCCATGAGTGCTGGCTGATGTCTTGGCTAATATACATATATGTTCTTGTGTTTTATTCTGCTGTGCATCGTGCGTGGTGCCGCCGTGCAGCGTCCAGTCTAGTATAATGACTTATTGATTGAGGAGTTTATCAGGCGTGTACATAATATGTGCAGCTGATGGGCACATCCTCTGGTAGGGAGGTCATACATGTTACCACAGCGGGGTCATACAGTGCTGCTGCTGCCTTTGCTTGGTATTCTGGGGTACTGAACAGCTCGATCTACAGCAGTGTTTCTCAACTCCAGTCCTCAGGACCCACCAACAGGTCATGTTTTCAGGATTTCCTTAGTATTGCACAGGTGATAATTTTACCACCTGCTCAAGAATTAATTCCATCACCTTTGCAATACTAAGGAAATCCAGAAAAGATGACCTGTTGGTGGGTCCTGAGGACTGGAGTTGAGAGACACTGATCTACAGCGTCAGGTTACATGCTGGGAATTACCTTGATTATTATGGCGAGTCCACACCGTTCTGCAGCAGAATACAATGCAACTAAAGTGAGTGCGGAAACTTTACTCACTGAATATGACCGACCGTATGGATTTCACCATCCGGCTCACGTCCATCCTTTTGACAGTTGATCCCTTTCTTCCCCTCGTACATTCGCACAGGGTTTATTTGCTGCAAACTCTGGTGCAGAAAGTTCTGCGACGGTCCCATACCGTTCATCTGTAATAACCCCGTTCAAGTGACTGGAACGGATTTGTTAGCTGCAGAATTTCCTGCATGAAAATCTGCAGCGTGGGAGTTCGCCCTAATAATAAAGTAGGAATTTGCAATCAAATGCACAAGTAATCTAGTGTTGCAGCTCTTTCTGTGGATTACTGCGATTCTGCAGGAATAGTGCAATTTTCAAGCCATTTACTTTTTATCATTACAATTCGTTTTTTTTTTAAAGGGAAATCAAAATGATCCTACGATGCGTCTTCATGCAGGTTTTCCTGGTAACTTTCTGCAGAAATAGCTTACATTTTCCCGTAAATTACATCTACTTGTGTCAGATCTGTTGCTGAAGTTTCAGTGACTGCTCCTTTCATCTTAATGGGGTTTTGTAAAAAAAATAATCTCTGACCCTGCTGTATATTTAGTACCTGCAGTGATTGTGCTGCGGTCTCCGGGTCTTTTCTGGCAGTGATGTTCATATTGCTGCATCTTATCCCATCTTGTATTATGTGTTTTGTGGGCAGTTTCCTATAAAGTAAAGCCATGGTTCTGTGCAGACCTCCGAATATAGACTGTGTCCAGCATGTCATTGTGTATGTGTGTTGTGCTATTGTCCCTGGAGTTCACACACTCTGTGGTCAGTGATTGATACCCTTTGCATGCTGGAGCTATGGAGTCCTGGAGCCATGGTTGCAAGTCTTTATTCCCCATTGATTCCAAGTATGAGCTATAAACTCCCATTATAACTCCCAGCCTTGGAGACTGAGTGGCTTTGGAGGGGGAGGGACGCTAGATACTAACCGCCACCCAGGATCATTCAATGGGAGCGCTGGCAAGTGACATCAAATAAGGTTTGCATTGTAAAATAAAGGGAGGGGACAGTGGAAAGTGTCCTGGGTGGGAGGAGGGCTGGGGAGGCTGATCTCATCCCAGCACGATCACAAGCATTACTAATTGGTTTTCCCAGGGAAGCTGTGGAGCAACCTGTTGTATTGCCTGTGTCTGTGCAAAGGTGACTTTTCCATTTCAGTAGTGTGGAACAAAATAATTGGGGAACCTGGGGTGTCTGAGGATGAAATCAGTGTAGAAGTGCGGAGATACTTACTTGTGGTCCATGTGCCCATCAGTGAGGTAGGTATGACTCTTCTGGGGTTACTAATACTGTCTATATTGTAGTAATGTATGCATCTTCTGTGTCCCGTTTGTAGCCTGGCACAGATTCTGAAAGATTTGTTACCTTTCACTATTTTTATTGTTCTGCTATTTGTGTCGCTGATTTACAAAGTGGCTACAAACAGATTAGTCTGATATGATAAATATGTAATAAATATGAGCAGCTGAAAATGAGCGGATTGTCTTCAGCCTTTTATGTCAGGGGTCCCCAACCTGTGGCTTGTAGGCCCTTGATGTGTGGCTCGCAGCTGTCCACCAGCTTGGTGCGTTAGCACTAAGTCTAGTAACTAGTTATGAAGTGAAGGTCTTCAGATGGGGGGCTTTTGTGAGTTGCCCCCGCACAGAAGAGTAGATCTGGATGTGTATGTACTGGCAGGCAAGACGGGGAGGAGAATAGGATGATACTGATCGTCACACCAGGTGCTTGAAGCTTGACTGGACGGCTATAGTGTTGCGAGTGTGCGAGATATGGGAATACCGAATGGGTGCAAAATGGGAAACCTTGGAGGGAAGTACACTGGGAGGGGGGCACAAGGTCTTAATTTGCTTACTTCAGGGAAGTATCATCACCGCGATCATGGTAGGTTCTGCGTGTCACTACTTTTGATGGCTGGATGTTGCTCACAACCATTAGAGTTCAATGTGGCTCTCAAGGTAAGAATAAAAAGTTTTGGGACTGCTGCTTTATATCGCCCGGTATCATATAATCTGGACGTGTATTGCGGAAGCCTCAATGCTAATTTACTATATAAATATGCTGGTTGTGGGGCTTCTCTATTGATCATTTGTAGACTGATCTTTAGTATCATTAAACTAAAAATTAGAAGCCTTGAAATCCCTATGCCAAACTCTTAACAGGTGAAAGTTAGCAAGTATCCTCCAGTCCTGCAGGAATGTGGTGTTTATGTATAGAGCAGACGCATGGTGGTATCGGGGCATTCATCAGGAGTGGGCTTTTATATCAAGCATGAGTTATTTTCAGATTCCATATAATTGATTGCTCTCAGGGAAAGTCTTTCACATGCACAGCCTGCTTCATCCACGACCTGACTGTATACCGGTAGTTATGTCATTAGGCCGTTTTCCATGTTGTGGTTGTGTTTGCAAAGTCTTCCGTCTGCTGTTTCCAGTCCTTATCACACATCTTTTACATTTTTTTGCTGGGGCTCTAGCGCACGCAATTATTGCACTGATGTAGTTACATTAGATTGCATGAAATTGTGGGATTCTATGCATAATAATGCGACTGTAATTTATTGACCATGAAGCATTACCAGTGATGATCACAAATTACTCACAATTGTTTCTTCCGTAGACCAATCATATTATAATTGTTTCTTCAGCTCCACCACTAATTGCAAGTAAACATTGCAATGTTTAAGATTATATGCCTGAGAGGCCTTAATGGGGTCAACTTCTCATATGTCTCAACTTCTTATATTAATATTATTAAATAATCCTTTCCATTCTCAGAGGAATTTTTATTGTTATTGGTTACTACTAATTAGCGCTGCAGCCTATCAGTGGTGGCCAGTCTCATTGGCAAGGAGGGGCAGAGCTTGTAAGCGCTGCTCTCAAGCTGGATCCAGACATTATCTGCACACGTCCAATGCTGCAGAGGTAAATCTGCCTCTGCTTCCAGCATCGGAGAGAACACTGTTCAGGACAGCGACACAACCATATTGTCAGGAGGCTGAGGAGGAGTGTGCTCTTCATAGAACATGGGACAAAAAGGTGTTTCCCGTTTGAGAACCCCGCTTCACATGACTGGTTCCACTGAGATTGGTTGATGTCAGGGCAATCTTATGTGACGTTGCAAAATGACTGTACCCAATGTTTATAATTTTCTAGGACAAAAAAAAATCTAATTATGGAGCCATTTAATTAGCTCCTATGAGAGGAGCTGAGCTGCAGCGCTGAGAAGGGTCACTACATGGTCTGGAGCTGTGGTGCCCTGGCACTGTACAGTATAGGTCCTGCGGAAACTGAACGTAAGCTGATGTTTGCCGGTTGTCAAACTGCCAATGATCTGATATTGATGATCTATCCCAAGGATAGGTCATTAATATCTCAAGGCTCCCATACACTTTAGGTATGTCGACTGAATTTGATGATTTCTGCAGGAAATCTGCCAATCATCTAATGTATATGGGGGGGCCTTACGACTCTTTCCCTGAAATTGATGTCGGGGAGAGAATGATCCAGCCTGTTGAGTTTCAACGGTTGATCCTTTTGTTTGATGTGGACATAAGCTGCTCCAACATGATTCTGGCAGTGACTCGCTCATAAAGAACAGACATGTTTGAGCAGTTCACGAGATATATCTGCCTATCAAATGATCGCTCAGCTAACAACTCTATAAGGCTATGTTCACATTTTCAGTAGTGATCAGTTAGAACGGATCCAGCAGCAATCTGTTGGCAAAAAAGTTGTGCAGACACCACTTTTAGTCATTTTTAAATAACTGATCTATGTCGGATCTGTTCTTTTTTTTTTTTTACATTGAAGTCTATGGAAAACGGATTTTACTGGACACAGTAAGCAAAAGAAAAAAAAAAAAGGATCCATTACAAATGAAAGAAAAATGGATGGCTAATTAACAGATCCATTTTCCGTAGACTTCAATATTACCAAAATGCAAAACACCATCTCAGAAAGGAGGAGGGCATAAACTCTTTTGTCATGTATTGGATGTAGCAAACCTAATTGTCCATATCAAGGCAGATGAGTTGGGATAAGAAGCTAAACCAGAAAATCTATTTGAATATTTAATTTTCCAAAGGAACATTGCATGATCTATTTCTCCCTATGTAGCGTTTTCCACAATGAGAAACCTTACCCTTTGGATCCACTGTCTCACCCAGTAAAGTCAGCTCTCCTGCTTTGCACTGATGAGGGGCAAGTCCCCACAAACACATGTCGGCAGATGGTGTTTCTGGTTTGGATTCTTATCCCAAGTCATGTGGCAAATTCTTTTAAGGCTATGTGCACACGTTGAGCATTTTTCGCGTTTTCCGCTGAAAAAATGTATGCATTAAGAATCCTATTAGTAGAATGCATTCCACAATTTTTGTGCACATTCTGCTGTTTTTTCCGCGAAAAAAACGCATTGTGGGAAAAAAAACGCAGCATGTTTATTCTTTTTCCAGAATCGCGGCGATTCTGTCGCCATAGAAATGCATTGAGCTGCTTACTTTCCGCATGTGGCTATGCCCACCATGCGCAAAGTGAGCGGTTCATGTGCAGATGGTACCCAGGGTCTAGAGGAGAGGAGACTCTCCTTAAGGCCCTGGGTACCATATACATATTAAAACTATAATTAAAATAAAAAATAGTGATATTCTCACCTTTCGGCGGCCCCCGCAGCCTTCCCGCCTCTCAGCGACGCTCCCGGCAACTCCCGTTTCCAGGGATGCTTAGCGACAATGACCTGTGATGACGTAGCGGTCTCATGTGATGCTACGTCATCTGGGGTCATTGTCGCTAAGCATCCCTGGGAACGGGATTGGCCAGGAGCGTCGCTGACAGGCGGGAAGGCTGCGGGGGCCGCCGGAAGGTGAGAATATCACGATTTATTTATTTATTATTTTCATTATTTTTAACATTAGATCTTTTTACTATTGATGCGGCATAGGCAATAGTAAAAAGTTGCTCACACTAGTCAAACACGTTGTTTGACTAGTGTGACCAACCTGTCAATCAGTTTTCCAAGCAGTGCTACAGATCGCTTGGAAAACGATAGTTTCTGGCGGGAATACGCATACCTATAAAATGCGTATTTCTCGGGCCAGGGAGGTGCGGGATTGTCGTGGAAATTTCCACGGCAATTCCGCAACGTGTGCACATAGCCTAAGGGTCAGTTTTGACTTTTACGATTGCTACATCCAGTAGGTAGCAATAGTGACTTGCCTCGTCTCTGAAAAGGCTTTTTTCATGTTTTAAATTCCCCGGGGAACATTGCATGGCCCATAAGTCTCCCTATGCTACAGTAGCTCTTGCCACAAAGAGAAACTTTATACCCGAGGTCGAGTTTCTTCATAACATTGAGGGTGACCAATTTGTAGTCAGATCTTCAAAAAATAATCATGACAATGTCCAACATGGATTAAAAACCCCTGTACTCTATTAGGCTACATGTTTGTATAATCAATGATGAGCTTTAATTTACTCTTAAGCTTGTTTTACATGGTACACGGAAGACGAGGTAAAGGTGCCCAGAAGGGTTTCCAGCTCTGGCATGTTCCGATTACCATGCTCTTTATGTGATGGTACAGGTAGTCTTATATAACCCACGCTAAATTAACATTGAGGTGTCCTTTATTAAAGAGCGGGGAGATTATAAAATGTGCTGAAATATCATAGCAAAACCTTAGAAACCCCTCCGGCGAAAACATGTGGCTTTATTTTATGAGCGTCTGTGTGCTTTTCTGATGGATTTGTTTAATTTCTCTTATTAGCAGTTTGTGGCATTGTTCTTTCTTCACAACGTCCATAGCCATGTAATTACACAAGGCTTTAAAGACTTAGCATTTGTTTTTCAAGAGTCTTCTTGATGGGTTTTTCCATTGTTTGTTCCACTCCCTGAATCAGCACTTGTCTCTTATCTGAAGGCAGGATGTTCTAGAATTGATTTGGGGTCCTGGATGAGAGGTTTTTCTATACCTATGCTATCACTTTTCCCAGGATGTGGCTATGATTGCCCGAAGTGCCACAATGCTTGATTATAAAACGAGAGGGTGAGTTAAACATTGCCCTATACATCAGTATTGTCTTAATGTTTGACATTCATTAGATTTCAATAAACCCATTATAGCTTTTATGATTATAGATTAACACAAAGTCCACTGATTGGTGCTTTTAACTCATTAATTGTATGTAAATATGGTTTCTGCCAAGCAGATTTTTAACTTTTGGGCAACTTTTACAATTGTTTAGGACTAACTGTATAGGAGAAGAGTGTGTCTGCTTTAATTGCAGTGATATAATGCTTGTAATTCACAATATATAATCCATTAAGACAATAAAATCAGTAAGGGATAAAGATTGGTCATATAGACTAATTTCTTCTTATACAGAGAACATATCAATGGCATTTAAAGACAATCTACGTTCTCTTAAAGGGAATGACTGTTCAACCGAAGTCCCACCGCTTGGTGCTTCTCTGTGGGGCCAATCATTAAATACACCTTCCCTAATGCTGAGTTGCTGTCAGTCTGTGCGGGGCCGCGGCTACAGCCACCGCTCTCTATATACAAAGTCTTGTCTGAAACCAGAAGGCTACTCTGAGGATTAAAGGTAATTTCCTCCCAGCAGTGGGGTTCTATCTGCGAGCACTGGGCAGGTTCAAAAACACTATTAACCTGCAGTATAAACCCATATCTGCAGGTTAATAGCATTTTTTTCACGTGACAGGTTTACTTTAAATGTTTGGCCACGACATGACACACTGAGCGCCTGTACTTGGTTTGAACAGTCAATCTGTGCTGACAGTCCCTTTAAAGACAGTCCACCTGTTTGGGCTTTCATCTATCTCCACCCTTCTCTGGCCCTATAAAGCCAGAGCTGTCAATCAACGAAGAGGGAGGGAGGTGTAGATTGAGGGACTGTAAGTTGGTTGAAAGGTGTATGTAAATGATTGGCCCCGCCATGAAGCACCAAGCTGGGCTGACGGTCGTTCTGGGCTGACGGTCGTTCTGGGCTGACGGTCGTTCTGGGCTGACGGTCGTTCTGGGCTGACGGTCGTTCTGGGCTGACGGTCGTTCTGGGCTGACGGTTCTTTTAAGGGAAACTCTTCAGCTGCTTCATGCTACCTGAACCACTGGTAGAATAAATCAGACATTGTCCATGGCTAGATGATCATAGCATGTATTAAGAATTTGTCTACAACCCATCCACTTTCCAAATACTGTAATCCACTGCAGATTTTCTGTCTGAAAATCCAGATGGAAAATCCACCACATTTCTGACCCATGGTGATGTAGCCCAATAGCCTCTTCACTGGCTGCCTGAGATGGGGCTGTCTGTTGCCGAATCTCATTAATAATGTTGTTCTGTACGAGAACATTCTCGCCAAAGCTGATCATACTCAAGATAACTGAACATTCCCCACTCTCCTGACTTCCCCCCCCCCCCCCCCCATAACCATGAGCGCTGATCATGTATTTTCCATGGGTTAGGGGGCGTGAGAGAAAGCCGCAGCTTACCTCCCTTGAAAAGAAAATCATCTGCATTGAATTTCCATCTGCCCCTGCCTGATCATTCCCTTCCCCGATGCCTATCGAGGAAGATTCAGAAGCCCACTCTACGTTGGCCTGTCCTGTTGAAATTGACTGACTTTAGCCTATCTATTGAATCTCATGTTGATCATAAAGGCTAACCTCATCAGTGCTAGATTTGTGGTAATAGCTGCTTGTCATTCCTAACGCTACTTTTTAATCTTGGTTAATGTTGAAAGTTTGCCCTATATCCACTCCTCCTATAGGTGCTGGTGAAGAAGGGATGTTGTCATTGCTTTACCCAGTTATTATGATGAAACCTATGATTACACTGCTGGCTTCATATAACCGCACTTGATTGCAAGGACGTACTATATAATATTGTTCTTAAAGTAGCTCTAAAGTTGTAAATGAGGTGACCTGATTAATATTAGTGTAAGGATTTACCTGGAATAACATCTAGACCTCACTTATCAATCCATTGTATGCTGATTGACATCACTACATATGGGAGAACAGTTTCTATGTGACATCTGGAGATTATAGGCTGCTGTTCCCACTAGCAGCCTGTAGTCAGGGAATTAAATGGTTTGTATCTGTAGGGAAGTCAAGTGTCATTTGTCCCGATAATGATTTGCTCTTCAGAGTGCCTCCAAGATGGAGCTTTACTGTTTGTGACTTGCTATGGAGATTTTACACCATTATTAGTGTGTAAAGGAGCGTTCTCAGGATCTAAAGTTATGTCCTATCAACAGGTTATAGGACAACTTACTGATCACTGAGTGTCCGAGCCCTGGGACCACTATGTATACTGGTGCTATATATCAGAAGTACCCAGATCCTGCAGAATCCTGTCTTGAAGGGAATGTGTAATCAGAAAAAAACTATTGTTTAAATTGGAGGGTTTTTTTTACATTACAAAGTCTGAGGCACTAAATAACTACTACAGCTATTCATATGCTGATCAGTGGTAATATAAAAGCCTGTTCACACAGACAGTAATTCTTGCTCATTTGTTGGGTGCTGAGCAGCCTGTTTCATCTGCACAATTACAGAGAAACTAGTGTTTTCTGATAATCCTGCAGTGTGAATATCCCTATATTGATGGATGCTGTGTATAGAGGTGTTATTGTAATTCTGCCTTTCATAAGAAGCATTGCTGCAAACTCTTCCTGAAGGACAGGAGTTATAAAGTCAAGTTTGTGGCCAATGTCAAACTGGAAAGACTCTTAATGTATTTTTAATAACGTCATTCCCAAAGTTCCTTTAAAAATACATGGAACACGAAAGCTTGACTTAAGCAATAGTCCGTCTTCTGATGACCTCTCCCATTTAAACTAACGTATGACAAGCATGCTATGGATTTTATGTGTAAAAACAGAGGGTTAACCCAACTGACAAAAGCCCCAAACATTTTGCTTGTTTGCTGAACACCAGCAGGACAATGCTGCAAATCCATCTCAGAAATTGGAGGCACAGCCTGAGTCCTAGGCGCTGGTCACATCACTGGTGACCCTACTTTCATTGGCTCCTTCGGGGCTTACGTATAAAGCCCTGCAAAACTGGATGTGACCATTAACTATATTGATGCGGTCAGTCACTTTGTGCTGTATCAAGCATAATTTGTGGCCGTATATGCCTATTGGGGGCAGACAGCATGGCATAGTCGAATACATCTTGCTGCAGGTCTGTAAGGTGTAAAAGGCCAAAAATTATATCTATCTAGATATAT